>JANTPZ010139659.1:0-22453 GCA_025593235.1 Vachellia pachyceras | reverse complement strand
TCATTTTAAAGCTTAGGATGTGCAGTATTTAACTGGAAATTTTCAGGTTATTTGGACCTCATTTTCTATTTTTCATCGTTATTCCAAAAACAGGGCAGATTTAATGGTTTTGAAACCTCCTACTTGAGAACTTGCCATTTCTAAAATTTATTAAAACCTCTTTTGACCATTTTCAAACTTCTCTTAATCATGCCTACCTTGTCTACTTCTTTTGAATATATTCATGCATGCATTCACATATGTTCACTATTTATCATGTAGAGTTTAATTTACATAACTACATCAATCCTCAATATAAACTTCAATCATCATACATAATTTCCCACAAGCAAGATCATCATAATATGCCATCTTCAATCGCCATAAACTTTGCTCTTACCCTTGCTTCTGCTAGTACCTAGAATGCTTAGTGGGGGAGGGTGAGATTTTTGGAAATCCCAGTAGCAAAACTTTCTAACACACATTATAAAATTGTATGACAACTTTCAATATAAGTGTGAATTCATAAAAGTGCAACATGCAACAATGAAATGCATATGGCCATAGCATACAAAATCACATATTCACACTTTCAATCATCACAAATTTTCAATACAAATCATGCATAATTCATACACATTTTCAAATAAATTAAGCTTAGGGTTAGAAGGCCTTGCTACCTTGTCTCTTTAGCTTTTCCTTAGGATTTAAACCTCTCTTGATGGTCTTTCCCAATAGGTTCTTTGGCTTCTCAATCTCCTTGGATTTTGGAAGCTTTTCTTCTTCTTCCTTGGAGAGCTATGGAGGACACCTTTCTCTCTCAATTTGCAGCTGTTTTCATCGTGCAAAATGGCTAGGAAGTGGCTGGGAAAACTGATCTTTAATTGCCTTAATGTGGTGGCTTTTATCCAAGGGTTAGAAATCAATCTTACAAAGTAAGCTTGATCTAATGGCTCCAAAACTTTCCACCACACCTTACACTTCTTGGCTTCTCATTGGCTAGTCGAAAATATCATGATGAAGCTAGAAGAATCTGATTATGGTTTGGTTACATTAACCAAACCGAATTCCATTTGGTTACTTCTACCGATTACACTTTTTACCGATAAACATAGCTCTATTCCGGTAAATATTTTTCTATTTTTATGGAGATGTTTTCTTCCTCATTTAATCTCCATACTTCCTTCTTGAATATATTAAAATCATCATCCTCAAATTGTCCCTTAGTCAAATCAAAATCAACAGGATTACTTTATCCTGTCTAAAATTCCTGAAAACGAGCAATTTTAGAATAAATCATTTTTAGGGCCTTATAATTATCTATATTTTCCATTGACATTCTAGCCCTTCATATTTCCCCAAAATACCCTTTAGATTGTCCAAAATTAATTTTTGGAATAAATTATATTTTGGGGATTTTGCAGCTTTTTCCTCATTTTCGGGAAAAATCGCCTTAATCGTACATTGGGTAATAATTTTGAAAAATACTATAAAATTTACTGAATTTTTCTAGATTCTGGCTTTTGTTCTTAGAGAACTCCTGATACCTTAAATAGATATTTTTCAATTATCAAATCTTTAAAATTCCATAATTCATCATCCAGACTGAATTTCAACAATCGGTTAAATCTCTAGTAATCAGTGAGTTCTACTCTATCTTTTGGGCATCTGGGGATTTTTCTGATTTTTGGTCAACTATTTGACTTTTTTACTTTAACTTTGTCAAATGACCAAAATGCCCTTACACTTTCTCTTAATAACCAAAATGCCCTTTCACAATCTAACTTTTCATAAATTCCCATTTTACCCTTAACCTTTTGGCCCTTGATCTTTTGGTTTCTGATTCTTGGGGCAATATCCTAGAGGTCGCCCATCATGAAATTTCCCTAGGGTGAGCACGCTTAACTTTACTATTCCTACCGGCTTTCATCCACCAGGCCAAATCTGATTCCGCGACTTCCGGCCCAACAGCAATCAACTTTTTCCGTACTTTCTATCTGTGGGTTCTAACTTGACTTTTGATTACTGGTTTGGCCCTTTTTATCCAATGACCATATTGCCCTTGGTCTTTATACTTAATGATGTTTATGTCCCTAGCTTACATTCTTATAAATCTCAAAGCCTTAGGACTAATTTGACCAGGGTCTCTTAAGTCCACTTACATCTCCTTTTTCTGTACTTTTTTTCTGGGCCTTGTCTTATCTTATAACTATCGATTTGGCCTCTATGTCGGTTTACAGAAAAGGTGGATATTACAATAGCCTACACAAAAGACCCCAAATATCATAACAAGACTAAGCACATTGATATTAAGTATAACTTTGTGAGAGATTATATAGCACAAAGAGTGATAAATGTACAACACATTTCAACCAAGAGTACGGTTGCAGATCCTCTAACTAAACTAATAGCCAAATAAATGTTTGAAAATCATGTAAGAGCTATTTGTATGAGCAAAATGTAAAATTATTGACATTATGTATTGAATTTATAATTAAAGTATTCAATTTCTTGTCCTTGATTCATATGTCTGTGTACAAGTATACAATGTCTAGTATGTCATACAAGTAGGTGAGGTAGGCTCTCTCACACGAGCTACTGCCTTTGATACTTAGAGGAGTATGCAAAGATAAGACACTTGTATTCACCAGTAAGGCAGTAGGAATGCTGATATGGTAGAGAAGAAATACAAGCTATGTCACCTCAACAATAGTGTAGCATGTCGAGAGAGATCCAATATATATACGTATAAAACATGGATCGAATCATGGGAACCCGCTCCTATAATGCATGTTACCAGACAACAAATTCTTCAATAATGATGTCACATAAGATTTGAGAGGAAGAAGAATTTGGGTTTAGATGTTAGGAACATCTAGACTAAAAGTCTACACAGTGTTGATAATAAGCATCAAAATGACGTACGCTCTTATAGTATAAGAGAAACACCGTAGCATGTAATTCATAGCACATGTGTTATAGAACCGCAAAAGGGAAGCAAGTGGATGGATCCCTGCTTCATTGCTATGTGAATCCCGAGAAATTAATATTTCTATTTATGTCCTTTGACTTTAAAATTATCATGGAGCTATACTTAAATGACGGCTACCTTAACGTACATCCTATTATCATGATGGATGCGATACAAGGTATTATGTTAGGAAAGCGGTTGATACATAGCAAAGTGATATATAAGTAAAAGAAAGATTACATGAGAAATACACAACTATGCTGATGTCTGTGACATGTCCCTTATGATATCAATTTTATTATTCATAAGTGTGGACCCACGCATATGGTAAGACGATCTAAGTCTTATGTTGACTTGAGAGGGATTAAATTCATCAAGTGAAAGTGTATTTTTGGTTAAATCTAGGACATATAAGGCATAATAGTAAATTCAAGCTACACGAAGAAAGATTGCCTTGTGCTGGTCCTGTAAAAGGGATTTCTAGTACAAACATCTAAAAGACGTCATGCCCATGCGATCACAGCAAAGCACCTAGTATGAAAGGAAGAAGAGACAAGGACGAGGCCCACAATTCTTAATCCATTAAGTGTGAGTGGGAGATGTTGGAATATGGGCCACCCTTGTTGGATTAGGCCCAAAACCCTTTTTAGGGGTAAAAGCACAAATAAGGAAACTAGTGGGAAGGAAATTGTGCCTTTTCCCAGAAATGGATTAGATTTGAACAGACGCGGAAACGTGTATATCCACCATTTTCTGTGAACTGAAATAGAGGCCAAACCGATAGATATGAGATAAGATAAGGCCCAGAAATGAAAGTACAGAAAGAGAAGATGTCAATGGACCAAAAAGACCCTGGTCAATTTAGTCCTAAGGCTTTGAAATTACTAAGAATGTAAGCCAGGGACATAAATGTCTTTAAGTATAAAGACCAAAGGCAAAATGGTAATAATGAGAAAGTAGAAGGGCATTTTGGTCATTTGACAAGTCAAAATCAAAAGTCAACCGTTGACAAAAAATTTAAAGATGCCTAATAGGCAGAGCTCAACTCATGGAGCACAACTGTGAATAACAGATTTTCCAGATTCGGATTGGATTTCTGTTTATAAAATTTTAAAGGGAAAAAAGGGAAAAATAATTATTTAAGGTATCAGGAGCTCTCCAAAAATGGAGACAAAAATATGGAAAAATTCAGTAAATTTTATAGTATTTAATAAAATTATTATCTACTGTACGATTAAGGCGATTTTCCTGAAAATTGGGAAAAAGACCCAAAAATCCCCGAAATATAATTATTTCAAAAATTAATTTTGGACAATCTAGAGGGCATTTTGGAAAAAGGAAAAGGGCTAGAGGATCAGTGAAAAATGTAGTATTTTTAAGGCCCTAAAAGAATTTTGCTCCCCGATTGCTCGGTTTCAGGGATTTTGGATAGGATAAATTAATCCTATAAAATTTGAGGAAGTTAAGGGGTATTTTAGGGATAATAATTTTATTATATTCAAGATGAAAATATGGAGATTAAATAAGAAAGAAAATATCTTCAGAAAAGTAGAAAAAGATTTACCGGAATAAAGTTAAGTTTACCGGTAAAAAGTGTAATTGGTAAAAGTAACCGAATGGGATCCAATTTGGTTAATGTAACCAAGGATTCCAACAGATTTTTACACCCATGTGCAGCCATGATGACACCTTTATGAGGGCCAATAAGAAGCTAGCAAATGGCCTATGTGTGGCAACGTTTCAACCATTGGATCAAGCTTACATGATAAGATAAGATCTTAGCCATCAATTCCAATTATGCATGAATTATTAAACACACAAATTTGCTCCATCTTCAGCCTATTTAGACTGACCCAAAATTCAGAAAAAAAAATTGGAAAAAGGTTGAAAAATCAAGAGAAATTGTTAGAGTTGAGATAGAAGGTGAATAGTAACTTTCAAGAACTTCAATCCGCCGAAACACTACAGAATCAGCATTTTCTCTCAAAGTGCACTTCACAAACCTTCTTCTACTAATCCTAAGCTTCATTTCTATGGTTTTGGATTTCCATTTGGAGGTGTTCGGTGCCATCTCCCTTGCCGGAGTACTGCCGGATTTCTGAACCGATTGCGGAAACGTGTAGAGGTAAGCGTAAGCTTCCTTTTGAACCGATTGGTTTGTTGATTGGATGAGTTTTTGGAGGGCTTGGGTACTGTTAATTTTTGTATAAGGGCTGATTTTGAAGGTTTAATCATGTATTTATTGTTAGATTATGATTTATGATGATATTGGGTCAAGTTGTTGGACAAAATTCTGAATTGGTGAATTGTTGTAGAAAACCCTGATTTTCTGGCTGAACAGAATATTATGAAGAAGTAGGAATTCTGTAATTTTAATGATTCCATTGGATTTATAAGGCAAAATTGTGTAGGTATACAGGTGTTCATGATTTTTAGATTCCTGTATATGAATCTGGAATTTTTGGAAGTTGAAGAGTAAGTGCTGTGTAATTTGTTTTCTGGAGGCAGTATAATTGTAACTTGTTTTTGTGTGGTCAAATGTTATCCAATGGCCATGAAACTTTCCAGAATTAGAGTAGACTTATCAAGCTTTAATTTGATTGGTCATATAGGTTAATTGGATTTGTGTGCTGGGAGGTATGAATTTTTGAAGTTTAGGCACTAAATCTGGAACAAATCCTAGCACATCTGGGTAAACTGAGATTTCTGGAATTATGGGTACATAAATGCCAGCAAATAATATTGTTCATGTAAAGAGGGCTTAAAGAGCTTCACATAGGAAGTTAAACCACCTCTACTGGATTTCTATAGGATTAATTATGATTTTTCAAATTTTAGTCAAAATGCTGACAGCTCTTGATTACCATGCGAATTTGAGAAAGAAAGTGACCAAATGTAATTTGTAGAAACTCCAAGAGTGAAAGTAAGCCTTTAGGGCTAATGTGGCCCATTGGGCATTCACTTTTCATGACTCTAATAATGTCATTACTTATCTAGGGCCATAAAGTAACAAAGAAAAAGTAATGGTTAGAAGATCAAGGTACAAGAAGAGGAGGCAAAGTCTAAAAGGCAGTAAACTTACTTACTTGTATGTATGTGATGTTTATGTTGTGTATCGATTTGCTGTATTGCTTTACTTGATTATGTGAAGCATGTATGAATAAATGAAGCTCTGTTTTGTTTTTATTGTGGCCATAAGTACGTTGTACGAAACATTGAGCATGTAGAATTTCATTATGTGAACATAAGCCTATGTAAGGCAGGCATATCATACACTAGCATTCATCCTACATGCACTGTTTGTAATGTTTGCTACTGAGATTCCTCGAAGCTCACCCTCCCCCACTAACCATTTTAGGTGAAAGATCAAGTAAGGGTAAGAGCCAAGAGATTAATGATTCAAGAAGGCATAATGTTGTGCTTCTATGTATTGAAGTTACTTGTTATGGTTGAAGTTTAAGTGTGGTTGTAATTATGTAAACTAAACTCCTACATGTATGATAGCCAAGGAGTAGCGAAAGCATGCTTTAAGTATTCCCAAATGATTGATTAATCATGATCAAATGAGGTTTAGAAATGAGCATGCCTAAAGGAAGGAATTTGAAAAGGTCATTTTCTTGAAAGCAAGTTAATAAGCTTACCAAGTCAACAACTTTGAGTTGACATGAAATAGGGTAAATGAACTCCAAATGAGATAGATTTTTACAGAAAAATAGTTCCTATTGCAATATTTAAAACAAGCCAAAGAACACTGGAATTGGAGTTTTGTACGAAAAGTTATGATGTTCCAAAAATTAGCAAAATATCACAGAAAAACCAGGGAAAATGAAAAATTACCAAATGAATAGTGTAACTTTGTGAAATTAACTGATTCAATTGGGCAAGATTATGACCCAATGAGTATTTTTTCCATATAGAGGAAATTTTATTCTTCAAATAGAAATTGGAAGCACTCAATTTTGATTTTTCTATAATTAGTTATGAATTTTCAAAATTGGCCCAAAAAGCTGTAAATAGTGACGTGAATAGTAACCCTAAACTTGAAAAATTTATTTTTCATTCTTTGGTTTCTCTAAGTCACTAAAGGGCTAAAGGTGCTTCCAAATGGATATAAAATGAAGCTAAAGGCAAGGTTAAGGTGTGTTACATTGTTTTGTATCAGAGCAAAGGTTTGAGATTTGTTTGGAATAATTGTGCATTGTTATTTGATATATCGTGCACTATTATTCAATATGCATATGAAGTTGATATGTCATGAGCTAAATGTTATGTTATGTATTGGTTGCCTCTCATGGATATACGTTATATAGCTATATCTTATTTTCATTATCATATGAATAAATGTGACTGGCTAAACATGAAAAGGCAAGTATACCAGTGGAAGAACATGATAAGAAGGAACCTTCAAAGATTGGTTCCAAGGTGATAGAATCATTTCAGAATTTAAATGAAGTGTTCAAAAAAGAGAAGGAGCTAACAGCACAAGAACTACCAGAATGTGCAGGGGATAAGGATATGAAGGTCCAGTGTTTGATAAAGATTGTTTCTCTTTAGCGCATACTGGATGCTAACACCCGAGGACTCTAGGAGTGCACTGCTCTATATGGACGAGGGTTTCGGTTAGCATACATCCAGATGGGATAGAGAGGCATATAAGCTGGATTGGATTGTCCAGAACCTATAAGCCCAGTAGAGATGCCGATACTGAAGGAAGAGCTCCCAGAAGAAGAAGAGGATCCAGAAATAGGAGAGAACTCCGAATACACTTCATTTGGATCAGGATCTACTATAATAGTATCATCTTGAGGTTCAAGCGGGATGTAAAGGCAACCAACAAATCAAAGTTTAAATAATAGAGCTCGTCTAGAGAAGATAGTTTACGGGAAACTCAAACGCCGCAAATTGATTTTGCCGAGTGTATCTTGGAATTCAATACCCAGGAATTATAGAACTATACTTCTCCTCAAGGGCGAAGATTTTAGCCGAATAAAAAGGGGTCAGAGAGGCCCTTGAACTTGATTAGCTACAGAAGGTGCAGCAGGGATGTCAGGGATATATATAGTTTTCTCCTCCATTGAGTTTAAAGCTAAAGAGTCCCTTAATGATAATCCGGTAGTCAGGGAGTTCCCAGAGGTATTTCCAGAGGGAATCAGCAAACTACCTGCAGAGAGAGAGAGAGGTGGAGTTCGCCATTGATGTAGTACTAGGAATAAAACCCAATTTCCAAGACTTCGTACAGAAAGTTGAGAGTCTTAGATTATGTATGGACTGCTATAAATTAAATGAAGTGACACTAAAGCACAAGTACTTGCTTCCTCATATTGATAACTAGTTGACCAGTTGAGTGGTTATTAGGCTATCACCGGATCCAAGTTAGAGCTGAGGACATTCTCAACATGGCTTTTCACACTAGATACAGACATTATGAATTTCTAGCGATGCCGTTCTATTGGATGAAGGCCCCTGCAGTTTTCATAGACTACATGAAGTGTGTATTTCATTAATACCTAGAACAGTTTGTCGTAGTCTTATAAATGATGTTATAGTGTACTCCAAACCTTTAGAGGAATATAAGAAAGGCATCTGAGAATTGTATTAACTGTTTCGAAAAGAAAAATGTTTATATGCTAAGCTCGGTAAGTTTTAATTATTAAAGGTGAAACTCCTATGGAAGGGGTCGTAGTAGACTTTGCCGAGCAAAGGTAGTACTGAGATAAGATCTGCCTAGGACAATAACAGAAGTCAAGAGCTTTCTGAGCCAAGCAAATTATTACAAATATTTTATATAACTTTTCTAAGATTGCCTTGTCGCTGACTAAGCTAATTAAAAGAATCAGTCTTTTCGTCAAAATGACAAGAACACCCATACATATGATTTAGAGCTAGCAGCGATAGTTTATGCTTTAAAGACATGGAAGCACTAGTTATATGGAGCAACCATCAAGATGTACTATGATCATAAGGGTCTCAAGTGTTTACAAGATCAGACAGAGCTGGACTTGAGACAGTGACGCTAGACCGAGTTGCTCAAGGGCTACGACTACTAAATAAAGTATCATCCGGGTAAAAGTGGAAGTAATTGCCGATGTCTTGGGCAGGGATACAACGCAGGTGGCTATGATGATGATGAAAGAGTAGAGACTTATAGAGAACCTCTGAGATTAGGGTGTGTTGAATCAGTCGCAGATAGAGCCTGATAGATACGAATCACTCAAATCCTCATTGATATGGAGGAAGAGACCAAAGAAGCTTAGAAAGAGGATCAGTTTGCTCAAAGTATAAAGACTCATATGAGTCAAGGGGAAGCCAGGGAATTCAACAAGACTTCTAAGGGAATAATTAAGTTCAAAGATAGATAGTATATCCCTATAAAATCTACTTTGAGGCAGAGATTATTAGATGAGACTGAGCCTTATCCCTGGAAATGATATAGAGGAGATGAAGAAGGAAAGAATCTCTGATAGTCCAGTAACATTCGAGATTATTAGACATTCTAACCTATGGGTGAGCTAGGATATGATCGTGTGCTGGATAAAGTACATGGTATCAGAGATAAAGTTCCATATATTAGAATCATCCAAGGGTTCAGACGAGTTACAGAGCAAAGAGACAGGATAGATATAGTAATGAAATCCTGTCTAGTGATTCTAATGCCATATGTAAATAAAAGTAGAGGGTATGAATAGTTGAAGCATAGTTATGATATAGAAATACTATTTAGGCTATATTTTATGACAGTTAAATATGAGATTGAGTTGGACAGACGTTGAATAAGTTGTAGTTAATTTTCTAAAGAAATTAGAAGGTCAACAGTACCAGAAGTACTAGAGCAGCAACAATTTCAGTAACCGGAACAGACTTCCCAACTTAAGTCAGGCAAGTTGAATAGCAATAAAGGCATAGTACTAACAGCAGAGTTTGAGGATACTTCATGATGAATTATCTGCTAGTATATGGGCTTAAATCTTTATATGATGAAATATTCCTGTGAGAAGAAATTGTAAAGATGAAATGACCATGAATGAAATGGTGAAGGAATCTTAAGAGTACCGAAAAGAAAGTCAGGTAGCCCATCATAACGATATAGATTATGAGAAATAGATAAAGAAGTGGTATAACACATCTCAAAATAGTAAAGGCAAGTAATGCAGAACTTAGAGATGCATTAGGCAAAGAGATTTAAACTAGTAATATTAAACTATGTTTCCAGGCATTGCAGGAGGGTGTAATTCTTAGGCCAAGTATGAAAATGAAAAATGAAATTCTCGTTAATAAATGCCAATGCTAAATTGTAATATCCACCATTTTCTGTAAACTGAAACAGAGGCCAAACCGATAGATATTAGATAAGAAAAGGCCCAAAAATGAAAGTACAGAAAGAGAGGATGTCAATGGACCAAAGAGACCCTGGTCAATTTAGTCCTAAGGCTTTGAGATTACTAAGTATGTAAGCCAGGGACATAAGTGTCATTAAGTATAAAGACCAAGGGCAATATGGTCATTGGATAAAAAGGGCCAAACTAGTAGTTAGAAGTCAAGTTAAAGCCCACAGATAGAAAGTACGGAAAAAGTTGATGTTGTTGGGCTGGAAGTCACAGAATCAGATTTGGCCCGATGGATGAAAGTCGGTAAGAACTTTAAAGTTAAGCGTGCTTGTCCCTGGAGCAATTTGAGGATGGGTGACCTTCTGGGAAGGGACCCATATGTCATTTAATAAAAGACCAAGGGCGTAAAGGTCTTTCAGCATGAAAAGTAAGGGTAAAATGGTAATTTAGAAAAAGTAGAGAAAGTAAGGGCACAATAGTAATTATGAGAAAGTGGAAGGGCATTTTGGTCATTTGACAAGTCAAAGTCAAAAGTCAATCGTTGACCAAAAATTTACATATGCCCAATAGACAGAGCTCGATTCGTGAAGCGCAATCGTGAATCACGGATTTTCCAGATTCGGATTGGATTTCCGTCTATATAATTTTGAAGGGCGAAAAAGGGAAAAATAATTATTTAAGGTATCAAGAGCCCTCCAAAAATTTAGAAAAAAATAAGGAAAATCCTGTGAATTTTATAATATTTAATAAAATTATTATCCAGTGTACGATTAAGGCGATTTCCAGAAAATTGGGAAAGAGACCCGAAAATTCCCTGTTAGACTGGCTGTCACCCAACAGGGGGTGAATTGGGTGTTGTAAAATTTTTCTTTTCGAAACTCAGTTGATCACAAAATTCAAATCACGAGTTAATTAAAAAGCTGGAGGTTGAAAACAGATTGCATTCGTGAAAAACAATATATGTTAATGAAGATGAAAGAATAGAAAGCACACAATGATTTATCCTGGTCGGCCCTCTCTGACCTACATCCAGTCCCCAAAGCACCTTGAGATTTTCAATCCACTATACTATCCAAGTTTAACTAGGTACTTGGAAAACCATTATAATCATAATGTCATCCCAGACATTTGTGAATCTCATTTCAAGTTTGTCACGGTGGGTACTTGAAAAACCTCATAAGTGTTTCCGGACATTTATGAACCCACTCAAGTTTGCACCGTAGGTACTTGAGAAACCTTCACAATCACTCCCCCTCACAAATTTCACAAAGACCAACATGCTCTGTTTTCTCAACTCAAAATCAACCCAACAATCTCAAGATTCCAATCTTGAGTTTCTAACGGAAATACAATGAATTTGGATGAATCAATAAAATACTCTCTCAAATAGTAGATATATAGACATTGAAGCTCTTGGAGAAGAAAGTATCAGAGTCCTGATGCTATGCTCTGTTTTGTGTTCATCGACTCTGTCTTCTTTGTCTCACTCTCTATTTTTCTCTGGCTTGAATGCTTTTCATTTATAGCCCAGACTTCGTTTGCTAGCCGTGGCTCAGAGTTTAAATAGCCGTTAGAGTGAGACTTGTATCCGTTACTCACAATTGCTGCTTTCGTGGTCTTTTCTGCAATGTTGCAGGTTGTATGTCCAACGTCTGTAAGTTTGTCCGTTGAGAGTCCATGCTGGAGAGGAATTTATCGAACCCATTTTCTGTTACTCAGTCAAAGCATAATGCATTTTTGGGAGCATGTATATTTCAAAATATGCAAGCACAAAAATAGAAAGCTTCGGTAGATGATAGGCTAACTGTGTCAGAAGCTTTGTCAGAAAATAAGGAACTCGATTTTTCAATATCTCATGACTCAAGTTCTATTTCATGAGTTTTGAGCAATTTGAAAAGTTATGTAATGAAACTTCAAGTTTTCTCAATTCAAGACTCGAGTTTAGAAAACTCTAATTTGGAAACTCGATTTTATAATGAAAGTTTCATAATGTAGTTTTAGAACTTTAATTTGGAAACTTGAGTTCAGAATGCAAGTTATGAAATCATGTTGTGAAACTTGAGTTTTGAAAAGTGTGTAACTCGAGTTGTTGAAACTTTAATGCTATAACTCGAGTTTATATTGAAATTTTTGTTGTAAACCAGTTCAGGAAATTGAGTTATGATCTTCTAGAACTTGAGTTTTAGTGTGTCAAAGTCTTCCACGGTGGTTCAAAGACACGAAATTCAAGTTCTACATACCTGGAACTCGAGTTGTCACAACGTGAAGTTGGAAACTCGAGTTATCCTTGAAAGTTTTGGGAAACTTGAGTTCTTCAAGACTACAACTCGAGTTCTAACTCATAAGGTTCCTAGAAAACAGATTTTTAGGCATGCAACTCCTGTTCTAAAAAGAGTGTAACTCGAGTCATTACAACTTGAAGCTGGAAACTCAAGTTGTCCTTGAAAGATTTGTAAAACAGTTGTGAAACTTGAGTTGTGAAGTTTTGGAACTCAAGTTCAAATGCAACAAGTTCTTTCAAAGTGTTCAAAAAGCTCGAAACTCGAGTTGTGTGCAGTTGAAACTTGAGTTTTACTTCATGACTTCAACTTGCACATGTCAGGTCCACTTTTTCAGCACATGGCTCAACTTGCAACACCCATAGGCCTCTCAATTCAACTCCAAATCATGCAAATAATATATCAATGGAAACCCCTGCATGTCTAATTTCATATTAAACAAGATTCAGTCCACAATCTATTATATAAAGAAAGTTATGGTAGATACAATAAGAAAAGGTTAGTGATAAGACGTTAAATTCGACCACCAAATTTCAAAAATTATATCTCCCTCATATGAAATTATTTGATGATGTTGTTGGTTTCTATGAACCACATTATGAGTATAGTTTCATACAAAATTGGTTTCACATCAATCGGAGTTGTATTTTGCGAGATATGAGCAAAATACCAGACATATATCGAGCTGACAGAAAACAGATGTGCTGAAACTCGAGTTCTGTATCCCTGGAACTCGAGTTGACACAACTTGAAGCTAGAAACTTGAGTTTTCACTGAGAGTTTTGGAAAACTCGAGTTCTACAACACTGAAACTCGAGTTTTGACTCTGAGAAGCTGAAACTCGAGTTTTTGATGACCCAAGACTCGAGTTTTGACATTTTACTTCACATTTAGCTTCAAGAAGCTCTAGAAACTTATCAAACTCGATTTTTATCTTCAAGAAATGATTTTGAGCATCCAAATGAAGTTTAGATAATTGTTAACTCAATGTATGGTGATGAAACATCTATTTAAAAAACATTTTAACATCCAAATTGAGTTATTTAATCACATCATCTTTCAATTAAAAAGAATGCTCAAATAAAAGTAGTAAATCAATATGGATTATAAAAACCTTTGTCAAATCAATATGGATTATGAAAACTTTTTGCTCTATTATATTTGACATCATCAAAACTAATCATGTCTAACATCCCCGAAATATAATTATTTCAAAAATTAATTTTGGACAATCTAGAGGGCATTTTGGAAAAAGGAAAAGGGCTAGAGAATCAGTGAAAATATAGTATTTTTCATGGCCCTAAGAGAATTTTGCTCTCTGATTGTACGTTTTCAGGGATTTTAGACAGGATAAAATAATCATGTAAAATTTGAGGAAATCAAGGGGTATTTTGGAGATAATAATTTTATTATATTCAAGATAAAAACATGGTGATTAAATGAGGAAGAAAATATCTCCAAAAAAGGTAGAAAAAGATTTACCGGAATAAAGTTATGTTTACCGGTAAAAAGTGTAATCACTAAAAGTAACCCAATGGGATCCAGTTTGGTTAATGAAACCAAATTTTTACCATCAAGTTAAAGCCATCATGACACCTTTTTACCATCCAATGAGAAGCAAGCAAATGGCCTTAAGGTGGATTAATATGAGCAATTGGATCTAAACTTATTTAGTAAGTTTCCATCTTGGCCATTAATCTTAAAGTGGAGAATTAATTAAATCATAACTCTTCCTCTTCCTCTTCCTCTTCCTCCCTCATTTTTGCACGACTTTCTTCAGCCATGGGAGAGCAAAATGACGCCATTGAAGAACACCAAGAGGAAGAAAAGCTCCAAGAAATTCAAGGTAAGCTAGCAAGACACCTTTTGGTATATACCAATCTCTTCCTTGTGATCTTCTCTTCAACTTCCATGGTTTCAAATTTTGATTTGAGCCCTCTTTCTCAAGTTCCATAGCTTAGGGTTCTTGAGAGCAAAGTGAGAAAGAGAGGGATTTAGAGCCATTAAGTTGTTGCAAAAGCCTCCTTGAGTTGTAAGGAGCATATTGATGTTGTTGTTTTTGATTGAGTTGTTTTCATGATTTTGTAAAATTGGGAAATCATGCATAAATAGGGGAAGTGCTGCCCAATTTTCTACTTGATATAAGAGAGTTAGAACCAAGCTTTACCATGCATGAATATGAGCTTGAGCATAAGAATATGATGATAGAAGTGTTGAAAGTTGAAAATTCATGTTGTTGGTTGTTTGGGAAATTGTTTCGGCCTGAGCTGGAAAGTGGTGAAGATGAATTGTTTTGATGATTTTGATGCTTCCAATGGATTCAAAATGAGTTTTTGTGTAGGGTATAAGTGACCCCAAGTTTATGGAAGCATTAGAAAATCCTAGAGGCAAGTTTGATGTTCTAGGGTTTAAAAAAATTCAAGAAATGATTAAGGGGTTTTTACATTGCTTCTTGCATTGGAAATGGCATATGTTTGATAGCCATTATATTGTCCATTGTGTAGGCAAAGAATTGGTTCAAGATGGTGATTTTCCAAGTGTTCAAGAATGGTTTTAAAGTAAAGAGCAAAGTTAAGAAACAAAGGTAGCAAAGTTTTTTAACTCTATCTAAAACTATTGTGAAACGATCTCAATAATGTGCATGACTTAATTATACTTAATACATTGTTGAAATATGTTTATGAGTGATGTTATGCTATGGCCATTTGCATTGATATGTGCTTAGTACACATTTTACAATGTTGCACATTTCTACTTGAACTTGAAATATGTCATGCAATCTTTCTATGTATGTTAGTAAACTTTGCTATTGGGATTTCCAAAAATCTCACCCTCCTCCACTAACCAATTTTTAGGTGAAAGCACATGAAAGGGTAAGGAGAGAATGATTGATTCTTGATGCCAAGTTTGATGTGTAATGTTGTGGATTTATTATGAACTTTATGTCATTATTGTTAAAGTTTGCAATATAACATGTAATATAATCTGTACATATATCATGGACTTATGACAAATGATGTATGCTCAAGTATACCTAATTACATAGGTTAATATGATTAAGTATGGTTTAGAAATCAATATGATGATGAGGGAAGTTAAGTAGGGCTGAAAATTTACCAAGTGCTGGAAGTAAAGTTGACTAAAACCCTACTTGCCCTGACGTGAAATGGAGCTAATGGACTTCAAATGAGATGAAATTTTTATGAAAAATAGTTCATATTTCAAGCTTTAAAACAAGCCAAAGAAAACTTTATTTGTAATTTTTTACAGAAAGTTATGATGTTCCACATTTTCAAGAAAATCACTGAAAAACCTGGGAAAAATAGAAAAATGACCAAATGAAAAGTGCATTTTCACGAATTAAACTTATTAATTGGGAAAGCTAGTGACTCAATGAGTATTTTTCCCTTATAAAGGAACTTACAATCTTCAAATAGAAATTGGATGCACTCAATTTCGATTTTTCTATAATTAGTTATGAATTTTCAAATTTGATCCTAAAACCAGTGAATAGTAACTTTCAAAAAGTTGAAAGTTTTCAAATTGAATCTTTTGGACCTTTTAATCAAATTGAGGCCTCCTTTTGGTTCCAAATCAATATAAAATGAAGCTAAATGTTAAGTTAAGGTGTGTCACATTTGTTTGCTATCAGAGCAAAGGATTGGGTTTTGTTTGGAATAATTGTGCATTGTTATTGAGATATGTTGCACTATTATTCAAAATGCCTATGAAGTTGAGATGTCATTAGCTAAATGTTATGTTATGTATTGGTTGCCTTGTATGGATGTATGTATGTTAGTTATACTTTATGTTCATTATTATATGAATGAATGTGAATAGCTAAGCATGACAAAGAAAAGTGAAGAAGTTAATCAATCGGAGCAATATGAAGAGATTAGTTTCCACTCCGAACCATCGGTTAATCGAGAGGATCTTGAAGAAGAAGATCCAGAGATAGAGATCTATTTTGGTCAGGAAGGTAACCAAGAGCAACCAATACCGGCAAAACCAATTGCAAAGTATGATCCGCAGGAAGATGAGATAGACCTGCGATATTAGCGAAGAGACCGAAAGATAAGCTGCTAGCTAAGAAAAGACTTAGACCAGATGAACGGATAAAGCAACTGCTTGAAACACCTTTCATGAGGAAATTCGAGGAATTAAAGATTAAGGAAGAGGCACAAGTTAGGAAGAAGGAACCTTCAAAATCTGGTTCCAATGTAGTTGTATCATCCCATGACTCTAACGAAGGTCCAGTATTATTCGACAAGATGACTACTCTTCATCATGCTCTGGATGACATTACCTGAGGACTCTGTGAGCATACTACTCTACATGGACAAGGGTTTATGTTAGCCTGGATCCGGAGGGTTTAAAAGGCGTATGAGCTAGACGAGATTGCACTGGACACGACATGTGATGAGGATTGGACATAGACAATGTTAGCCGCCATACCAGATGTTGGTTTATGGCAGTGTGCTTATCAAGAGATAGTGGAAATTCCTCTTCCCTGATTGGGACAAGGTATGTTTTGTTATGATGAGAAGAGGAAGTACCCATCAGAAAGCATATCAGAAAATGTTTTAGCCAAAAAGTATCTCTCTAGAGTTTGGGATGGTGATTTTCCAATGCCATCACCGCAGTTAGGCGAAACGGCGCAGTTAGGCGTATGCTAAGTAAAATTGCCGTAGTTAGGCGAGCCCCTTCCTGATAGACAGGAAGAAGAGCATAACCCTGATAGACAGGGATGAGGTGGGACTAATCACCGCAGTTAGGCGAGCTACTTCCTGATAGACAGGGAGAAGCATATTCCTGATAGACAGGAATCAGATAGAATTCCAATGGGAAACCATTGTGAGCTTCTCATGTTGTCCCACAAGAGAAAGAAAACAGTAAAAGCAGGGCACGTGGAATAAACAATTCCCAATATGAAGAGAGGGAAAATGAGCTGAAAAGGGGTAGAATCCCATGAGTAGTTTGGGTACCAGATAAGTCAATAAGATGAACAAAATGAAATTCCTCTCTCTCTCTGCAACGTTACAGCAATAAGCAGAAAAGAAGTAAGATTGTTAGATCCTGAATAATAGCAGTTTGGCATCGAACAGACATCAAATGAATTAGTTAAAGAGATGAATCAATGGCAAAAAGTTCAAGCAGTATAACAAAAGAGATATGGCCTGAGAAAAATGAGTTAATAAGCACGAAAGGAAAAAGAGAAAATGATCTAGTGAAGTGTAAGAGAAAAAGAGAATTGAGCAAAGCCTAAGAAGACATGTCAGCTTCTATGATTAATCTTGGGGAATTATCAGACTAGCTACCACTGAGGATAGATGACTTAACCTTAGCTTATGCTCGATGGTCTAAGGGTTCCAAAAAGTAAAATGGCTCTAGTATCAGAAGTTTCAGAGATATGAAGAGGTGACATACCTCCAAAAGAGCAATAGAGCTCTTAAGGTCTGTAGACCTAGTTAAGGCAAGAATAGAGCCTTTATGGCTCAGGGTCATAAGCATTATGTTACTATTTGGGTCAAAAGATTAAGATAAGAATGCATCTTCACGATGGTTAGCTAGTATAGAGAGAGTACCCTTAATTATTTCTATAGATAGCTGACTGTCAATCAAGATGAGCTTATTCCAAATTCCCCAGGCAAGCAAGTACAGAAAGTAAAGAGCAAAACTGTAAGTCCTGAATGATGATAGTTAGGCTAGTTATAGAAAAAGATAAGTTGAGAAGTGAAGGATATCAGAAAGCTTCATAGATTAAAGCTTAAAGCCTCCAGTATAATTGTGAGTAATTGACCACGAGGCTACTTAAATAATGTGAGATCTAGAAAGTAAATTAAAAGTTTCTCTGAACTACAAAAGCACAGAAGAACCAAGGGGAGTGAAAAATCTTAAAAGTTCCCTATTGGAATGTTGAAGTTTAGAAAGGAATGTTATAACTCTATAAAGCCTACTATAAGGCTATGAGCATGAGTTAAGAAAGAAAGAATGACAGAGAACCCTAGAAATTATACGAACTCACCAGGTATTGAAAGAAAAGACTTAAGGGTGAGTTAAAGGCAAAGATACAAAAAAAAGAGAGATAATAAAAGTTAGCAAAGAATGAGACTCACCAAATAAAATGACCATTGAAATTTAGGCAATAAGTAAGATTGCCTCAAGAATTTTATTTTTCAAAAATAACGGTCGGATAGTAAAGATTAAGAAGCTTTAGTAAAGAGAGAAATTGATATGATTCTGAGACAGTGATGAAACGGCTAAGCAGATAAAGCCGTAGAGATATTATAAATTAGAATTAATTCATGCCAATAAGAGAAGACGACTGTTAAAGTTAAAGTTGGAGATCAAATACCTTTAAGGGTATCTCCAATAATAAAGATTAAGTCATTCTTCAAGGCTAAATGAGCCTAGTCAAAGCAATGTATAGAATATCTAAAAATGAAAGAATAGTCGTTGTTTGGCCTTACCCCCAAGTCTGAGTCACATGCACTAGGAATTTCCTATTTCCCAGTTAACTATAAAAGTACTCTGGCTAGGGCTTGCGCCAGAGGAAGTAAGTGGGGAAACAAAAAGGAAAGATGAAAGTTAAAAGCTTAGAATTTTGACTCAGATGTGTAAATTTCAAGGACGAAATTTATTTCAAGGTGGAGAGAAATGTAATATCCACCATTTTCTGTAAACTGAAATAGAGGCCAAACTTATAGATATGAGATAAGACAAGGTACAGAAATGAAAGTACAGAAAGAGAAGATGTCAATGGACCAAAGAGACCCTGGTCAATTTAGTCCTAAGGCTTTCAAATTACTAAGAATGTAAGCCAGGGACATAAATGTCATTAAGTATAAGACCAAGGGCAAAATGGTAATATGAGAAAGTAGAAGGTCATTTTGGGCATTTGACAAGTCAAAGTCAAAAGTCAACCATTGACCAAAAATTTATAGATGCCCAATAGACAGAGCTCGCCTCGCGGAGTACAACCATGAATCATGGATTTTCCAGATTCGGACTGGATTTCTGTCTATAAAATTTTGAAGGGAAAAAGAGGGAAAATAATTATTTAAGGTATCAGGAGCTCTCCAAAAATTCAGAAAAAAATATGGAAAAATTCAGTGAATTTTGTAGTATTTAATAAAATTATTATCCAGTGTATGATTAAGGCGATTTTCCTGAAAATTGGGAAAAAGACCCAAAAATCCCCGAAATATAATTATTTTAAAAATTAATTTTGGAAAATCTAGAGGAAATTTTGGATAAAGGAAAAGGGCTAGAGAATCAGTGAAAAATGTAGTATTTTTCAAGGCCCTAAAAGAATTTTGCTCTCCGATTGCTCGGTTTCAGGGATTTTGGACAGGATAAATTAATCCAATAAAATTTGAGGAAGTTAAGGTGTATTTTGGGGATAATAATTTTATTATATTCAAGATGAAAATATGAAGATTAAATGAGAAAGAAAATATCTCCAGAAAAGTAGAAAAAGATTTACCGGAATAAAGTTAAGTTTACCGGTAAAAAGTGTAATCGGTAAAAGTAACCTAATGGGATCCAATTTGGTTGATGTAACCAAGGATTCCAACAGATTTTTACATCCATGTGCAGCCATGATGACACCTTTATGAGGGCCAATAAGAAGCTAGGAAATGGCCCATGTGTGGCAACGTTTCAACCATTGGATCAAGCTTACATGATAAGATAAGATCTTAGCCATTAATTCCAATTATGCATGATTTATTAAACACACAAATTTCCTCCATCTTCAGCCTATTTAGACTGACCCAAAATTCGGAAAAAAATGGAAAAAGATTGAAAAATCAAGAGAAATTGTAAGAGGAGAGATAGAAGGTGAATAGTAACTTTCAAGAACTTCAATCCGCCGAAACACTACCGAATCGACATTTTCTCTCAAAGTGCCCTTCACAAACCTTCTTCTACTCATCCTAAGCTTCATTTGTATGGTTTTATATTTCCATTTGGAGGTGTTTGGTGCCGTCTCCCTTGCCGAAGTACAGCCGGATTTCCGAACCAATTGCGGAAATGGGTAGAGGTAAGCGTAAGCTTCCTTTTTAACCGATTGGTTTGTTGATTGGATGAGTTTTCGGAGGGCTTGGGTACTGTTAATTTTTGTCTAAGGGCTGATTTTGAAGGTTTAATCATGTATTTATTGTTAGATTATGATTTATGATGATATTGGTTCAAGTTGTTGGACAAAATTCTGAATTGGTGAATTGTTGTAAAAAAACCCTGATTTTCCGGCTGAACAGAACATTATGAAGAAGTAGGAATTCTGTAATTTTGATGATTCCATTGGATTTCTAGAGCAAAATTGTGTAGGTATACAAGTGTTCATGATTTTTAGATGCTTGTATATGAATCTAGAATTTTTGGAAGTTGAAGAGTAAGTAAGTGCTGTTGAATTAATCATATTTTGTCAAGTGAATTTATAACATTTTAAGGGAATTTTGATCCTATTGTTGGGTTTTTATTGGGTTTAAATTCATTAAATATGATTAATGACAATTATGTGAAATAAATCTAATTTAGGTTAAATGGTTATATTTTTAATCACTTTGTTAAATGATTGATTTTAGGGACCTTTGATGCTACTCATTATCAATTTTCATTGTAGGTACCATTCCCTCATTAATTCACAACCTCCAGGATCCAAGAGCATTCATGGAATTATCCACTAATTCCTTCAATCATTCTCCATTTGGGCCATGAATTGGAAAGCCCAAGGGAATTATGAGCCCATATAAGAACCCTCATAAGCCACCTCCTTTTCTTCAATTAATTCCTGCATTTCACAAGGAGAGGGAGGCGCTGACGAAAGGAAAAGAAGGAGGCAGCCACTTCATGATTAATTCTCCATTCATTTCGGGAGCTGGGGAGAAAAAAAAGAAGTAGCCACCAGTACTCTTGGACTGGAGAGGGCATTCACACGAGAAGGGAGTTGGGCCCTAACGAGAGAAAAAGAGAAGCCGCCACACACACATTGACATAGAGGGGAATTTCCATTCAAAGCACGGGGGGAGAAGAAGCAAAAAAAATTCCAGCCGCTGCTTTTCACTGATTCATTACCCAATCATCAATTCCATCTTAGAGAGAACCCAAACCAAAACCGCGGCCCCAATCCATTCTGACTCACACATAGAGAACGCGAGAGCATCGTCTCCTGATTCCTCTCTGGATCGATTTTACCCATTCATTCCATCACAAGCCGCCACTTTGGGATCTTCCATTTTTCGAGTTTCATCCATTGCTTCCAGAGTTCAACTCCAGCTACTGTGATGGTCGTAGAGGTTCATCGTTTCAGGAGAGTTAATTTTCCAATGATGAGCAGCTAAATCCATCCGTCCAATGGTGATGAGGATACTAACCGGAGTCCATGAGCAATTAGGGGAGTTCTCTAAATTTTAATTTCACTTTCCAATTTTTTTATATGTGCAAATTATAATTCTAGGTTGCTAGATGTTATGATTTGTATGTATGAAAGAGGATTATTATCAGTTGATGTAATTTGGATTGTGATACTTGTGTTAGATTGGTACTTTGGATTGTGATTGGACTATAGCTCTATTGTTATTCAATTACTTTCCTTTATTCTCTTGAAATCAATTGATTTGCTAGGGTTCTAGGAATTAATTTGATGTAAAGAGGATCTTTTATAAATCTAACGCAAGCTAAGCACTTAAGATATTCCTAATTGATTAATTGAGTCTAGGTTTAGATTATTTTAAATGGTTAGGAATATTGATTAGCAAGGGTCTTTGCTAGTCCTTGTGCTTAGTTAAAAAGAGAGCTCAATATTAAAATTGGACAAGGAAGGTTAGTGGATTCAATCACCTAGGACATTCATTTTATAGAATCTAAGTACATCCATTTAGTTTAATTAGATAAAA
>JANTPZ010139657.1:0-14070 GCA_025593235.1 Vachellia pachyceras | reverse complement strand
TGCTTTTCCATTGAATAGAGCGCTATCACTACCACCATGTGGCATTTGCTACTTTCTGGGCTGCGTGGTTCTGTATTTTGTTTGTCACACACATACACACTCTCTCTCTAGAGAGACAAGACATGGCGTAGAGCTCTGCCAATAGCAAAGCGGAGAAAGGCAATAAAGGTAACAGGCACCTTATTTTCTAAAATGATAATGGATGGTTGTGGATCTTGGAATTCAGCAACAGTGCGAATCCCAATAAGCATTTGATGCTAATCATTGTGGACTCCAGTCACTCCACCTCTGCCTTTTTCCTTCCTCTAATTTACATTGTAGTCCTCTTCTTTCGGTTAATTTGAGTGTGCTTTAATTATTTTATGATTTGGATTTGTAAGGCCCCATTTGGTTCGGTGAAATTCTTTGAAATGGAAGTAAAATAGAGGATAAGTTGAATTTAAAAGTAGATTTGGTTGAATTAGGAAAATGGTTGAATTTTTTTGGCATATTAAATAAATTATTTTAAAACATGAAAATATAATATTGACCCTACCAACTTTGAATTTTTATGACATTCTTTCTCCTTAATTCCATTATTATCTGACAACATAGATAAAATGATGAATAGGAATCAAAACACGGTCTAGAAATCAGAATCAACAAGAATCAGAATCATGTAACAAGAATAATGCTTTGAATGAACCCACAATGAACAAAAATCAGCAAAGCCATATATCTACGTGAAAAGCGAAATAAAAAAAAAACACAATCCAATTGTCCGCTACTCTTCTCCATTGCGCTCTTGTGCGTACCAGAAATCCACACACAATGTGCTTGTTTGACAACTTCTTTTAGAGGTTCAAAATGGATTTTAAATTTAAAAGTTCGTTAGTTTGTAAACTTCAGCGTTGGACAACTTTTTCTTTCAAAATACATTTTGAACAAAAAGTTCATTTTTTACATAATGCATTCTAAATCCAACGTTTATTTAATCATAAATACATTCTGCCAAAATGCATTTTAGATAAAAGTTATTTTTCAAAATGCATTCTGACCAACAGTTATTCTCCCAACGATTTTTCAAACGGGTAGAAGAACTCAGATCTAGAAATTAGACGGTCATAGACTAAAATCCTTCCTTTAATTTATACTTCTATAGCATGGTCGTGTTTTGAACTTCTTGTCTAATAAATCAAATGAGCGCACTTGTTGGTAAATTGATTTGTATTTTAAAAAAAGGCCAACCACAAAGGTCTATCCAGTTAAGTTCTGAGTAAAAAAGAAGCCGTTTGCAAAAATCAACCATAAACCACCTCACGCCAGCATCGTTCTGTAGCGTAGACAGTTTATAACGGCATTTGAAATAAAGGAACACACATAATGAATAGTGTGTGTGTGTGTGTGTGTGTGTTCGTTCATAGCCATAATTGACTCTGTTGTAACTTCATCAGAGGCCTATGCCCAAGAAGATGTTCGTGGTTTATTATGGAGTTCAGCCAACACAAGATTAGTGCCACCTTTAAGCTCATGCACTTCTTCACCAGAGCTAGCTTTATGCACGCTATTGGCTTCTCAAAATCAAATTAAAGGCCCAGCTTTCTTGGCAAGTAGCACAGCAATAATATGTCATATCAGTGTAGCAGGACTTGGAGGATGTCGTAGTCATCCACGCATGATTGCTCTATAAGCAGCAGTCTTGTGCAATTCGGTGTACATAACAATGCAGGAAATCAAAACCTTTACATGCTCCACCCACTATATCCTATGTTCATATCTATTACGTAGGCAAAAAGAGAGAACAAGGATTTCAGCTTTTCTATTCATCATGTCTTCAAATGTTGATTGGTGCTACCTTCCAAAGTTTGGCCGTGTATATCATCTGAAAAACCCAGAGTGCACACGTAAATTCGCACACTGGTTTTTTGGCATTGAGGGGTCAACGTGGAAATTCCATTTTTTGCATGAGAAAATTGTCGGTTCAAATTTGGTTTAATGTAACTATAACCTTTAAAAATAAACTTGTCTTTTGTGTGACAGTTGCCTATCCTCCACAAGTCCATCAAACGGCATATGCATCCTTGCATCAAAGCTTTTAGTCGTCTTTTAATGTATCTGCACGTGATATAAAACCTACTTCAGGCACATAAGTCATATATAACTTATATTCAGTTTTGAGCAAAGCATAGTATCCCCATCTTACTTTCTTTCTAAAAAAAAACAACGTACCCGTTTAAAAAACCGTTGAAAAAATACATTTTATAGAATATATTTTAATAAAATGCATTTTGTCCAAAATGAACTTTGGCATAATGCATTTATATTTTAAATAAACGTTGGATTCAGAATTCATTTATTCTGTTAAAAATATGTTTTTTACTCATAATGTATTTGAAAGAATGAGTTGCCAAACACTAATTAGCAAGCTAACAATTTTTTTGGTTTAAAATGCATTTTGAATCATAAAAAGTTGTTGCTAAACACACAAAGTTTTGAGCAAAGCCTAGGATCCACATCTTACTTTCTTTCTAAAAAAATAAATAGAATACTTTTTTGGCCAAATTTAAATAACATTGCCTATTTCAATATAATTTTGTTCATCAAATCCATAATACTTGGATATTAAAGGCCTGTTTGGGATCACGTTTCAACGATCCCAAAGTGACTTTTTGGGGCTAAGTATGGTAGGGAGCAAAACATGTTTGGTAAGACAATTTGTCTAACGCGCTGGTGTAAGAGCTCTCAAAACATGAGCATAATAATCAAATTCTTAGTTGGATGTGTCGCAATACTATAATGGATATAATTCATAATAATCAAATTCATAGACGAGTTTGAGTGGTAGCTATTGAGAAGAAAATGATGGAAAACCATTTGAGGTGGTTTGAACATATTCAATGCAGCCATCAGGGGCATTGGTAAGGAGGATGAATAAAACAACGTTGAGTCTCATGAAAAAAGATGGAAGAAGACTGTAGCGCACTCTTAAAGTGATTATAGAAATAGATCTTTTGGTTAATAATATATTTAAAGATATAGTCAATGATCTATGATCCATATAAATGACCCCACCTAATGGGGCCAGACTTTGTTGTTGTTATAAAAGATTAAAAGGGCATTTTACAAAGCGTTTGTAACCATTGGAAGGCATTCCCAGCCTAAGAGGTGTGTTTGACCCGGACTTATGTTAAATACATTTTGGTGTAAGGCAGCTTAAAGTGCAAATGAGGAATTTGGAGCTTTTTGGACAAAATGCCTGTTGGGGAAAAGTCCAATAGTGAGGTTGCATCAATAACCTAAATGAACGTAGAACCATGGTATGGGAAACTGGACCGGATCGGCCGGTTCAGACCGGAAACCATCGAACCGGTCAGAAAGCCGGTCCGATTTAGTAACTGACCTAGTTCAGTTCAACCCAAGTCAAACCGGAGTGAACCGGATCAAACCAGGATGAACCCGGTTAACCCGCCGAGCTTCACGAGTCAGCCGGTTCTTTTTTAATAATGCATTAAGGGGCGAAACGACGACGTTTCATCCCTTAAAAATAGAAAAAAAAAGCCAAAACAATTATTCACAAACATACTAGGCACAGCAGTCGGCCCCCATCCCCACATTCGACTTGAGTTTGACGGATCTCCACCACAAAATTTTTTCCTGTTTTGCGCCTGAGCTCCTCCCTCTTCGGCCGCCTCTGCTCTTGTCGATGACCGCATTTCGATCGCTTCTCCTGTCGCCAGAGACCTCTTCATTTTTCTTCTCTGTTGATGCTTCATTTCTGTCATTGTTGCATCTTCATTTCGCGCTCCATCTCCTTCGTCGTTCATCGCTGCTTCGTTCTGACTCTGCTCTGTCCAGATTCCCATTCTCCTCCGCTTTATGTTGATCGACGTTCAAGAGTTTGATGGAAGTTGTCCTCTGCTACGCTTTATGTTTTCTGTCTAGAGAGATTCAAAAACAAAGAGTGAGGTAAGTAGCGACGGCGACGACTTCAAAATCGAAGTGTGATATCAGTGTTTTGATGTTTTCCTGCTGCCGAGAGATTCAAAATGAAAGGGGTGAGGTAAAGTGTAATAAACAATGGGTGAGGCAAAGGGTGACGGTGATGGGTTGTGAGTGACATGTGATGGCATGAGTTGACATGTGGCTAGCAAAATCACGTGGGAGAGAAGGGAGGGAGAAGATAAGGAAAGAGTTTAAAAATAAAGAATAATTTTAATTTTATATAAAATGAATATTTTTGTAAAGTATATTTTCTAATTTTTTATTCCTCACCGGTTTGACCCCCGGTTTGACTCCGGTCTGATCCACTGACCCTTAACCCACCATCTTAACCGGTTCAATCACCGGTCTGGTTTCCTGTACCTTGCATTTCTTGGCTTAGTCAACTACTATCGCCGGTTCATCCAGGGCTATTCTGTTGTGGCCGCTCCACTTACTGATTTGTTGAAGAAGAGACAAGTATGGAACTGGAGTCCTAGATGCCAACAGGCCTTCGAGACTCTCAAGAAGGCCGTGACGGAAGAACCCGTACTTGTCTTACCTGATCTCAACAAATCATTCGAGTTACACACGGATGCTTCCGATTTCGCTATTGGTGGAGTCTTGATGCAGGAGGGTCACCCCATTGCATTTGAAAGCCGGAAGCTGAACAACACTGAGAAGCAGTACACAGTGCAAGAAAAGGAGATGACCGCGGTAGTACATTGCCTTCGAACATGGAGGCACCACTTACTCGGGAGTAAGTTCGTGATCAAGACTGATAATGTAGCCACTAGATACTTTCAGACACAAAAGAAGCTTACTCCTAAACAAGCCCGGTGGCAGGATTTCCTCGCAGAGTTTGAGTATGTCATGGAGTACAAGCCGGGCAAGGCTAACCTGGTAGCCGATGCTTTAAGTCGTAAAAGCATCCTTGCCAGCATTTGTCGTCCTCAGAGTAATTTGAGGGAGCGTATCAAGGATGGACTGAAGCATGACAAGATAGCCCAATCCATTCTTAACCTCGTAGACGAAGGCAAGACCCGTAGATTTTGGGTCGAGGATGGGATGCTTCTCACTAAGGGCCAACGGATCTTCGTACCTTCTCATGACAACCTTAGGAGAGAGGTGCTGAAGGAGTGTCATGACAGCAAGTGGGCCGGTCATCCTGGCCTACACCGCACGCTGACTCTTGTAGGAGACTCCTACTATTGGCCTCGGTTGAAGGAAGATGTTGAGGCCTATGTGAAGACTTGTCTTGTGTGCCAGCAAGACAATGTTGAACAAGCAGCACCCGCCGGATTGCTACAGCCTCTCCCCATTCCAGAGCGTCCCTGGGAGAGCCTTTCTATGGACTTCATCGTGGGTCTCCCCACGAGTGAAGGTTTTAACTGGATCATTGTGGTGGTGGATCGATACTCCAAATATGCCACCTTCATTCCTGCTCCCAAGGAATGTTCGACTGAGCAAACAACCCAGTTGTTCTTTAAGCACGTGGTCAAGTATTGGGGGCTACCACGTTCGATAGTTAGTGATCGGGATACTCGCTTCACAAGGCGATTCTGGACGGAGTTATTCAAGCTCATGGGTTATGAGCTTAACTTCTCCACTAGCTTTCATCCTCAGACTGATGGGCAGACTGAGAGGGTGAACGCCCTTCTTGAGCTCTATTTGAGGCACTATATGAGTGTCAACCACCGAGACTGGGCTAAGTTGCTCGATGTTGCCCAATTCTCATACAACTTGCAAAGGAGCGAGTCTACCGGCCGAAGTCCTTTCGAAACCGTCATGGGCCAACAACCTTTAACCCCCAGCACAATTGCTACAGGTTATAAAGGACCCAGTCCTCATGCGTACAAGTTTGCGAAGGACTGGAATGATCAAGCGGACATTGCCCGAGCCTACTTGGAGAAAGCCTCCAAGAAGATGAAGAAGTGGGTTGACAAGAAGAAGCGCCCAAGAGAATTCCAGGTTGGGGACCTTGTCCTTGTCAAGATGTATGCCCATGCGAGGTTGGAAGGGAGGCATAGGGGTCTTCTCAGGAGATATGAAGGACCTTTCCCCATTCTCAAGAAGATTGGAACCCAAGCCTACAAAGTGGAGTTGCCTGCCGGAATCAAGTATCACCCCATCTTCCATGTAAGCTTACTTAAGCCTTATCATGGTGATCCCTCAGATCCGGACAGAGGCATCTCACGACGGGCACCAATGAGCATCAAGGTCCAACACGACAAACAGGTCGAAGAGATCCTTGCTAATCAAAAGGTACGCCGTTCGAACCAACCTGCAATTCATGAGCTTCTTGTCAAATGGAGAGGACTTCCCCAAAGTGAAGCAAGCTGGGAGCCCATTTCACATTTGTGGCAATTCCGGAACCAGATCCAAGCGTACGAGGTCAAGAAGGCAACGAGGACGTCGCCGGATTAGGTGGGGGAGGATGTCATGGCTTACTCTAGAAAACTCTAGAATTCTCTAGAATTCCCTTGAAAGCACTTGTAAATGCTAGGATATTCTAGAGTTCTCCACACATTTTTCACATGTGTAAATATCTTGCAAAAATATCTAGATATTTTAGGAGAGGATTCTGGAAGGTTGATAATGGCCGTCGGATCGAATCGATCTCCACCTTCCATTGAGTAGGTGGAGTAGTATAAATACCCCCAAGGGGTTCATTTGTAACTCACCAAACATTCTTGCAATACAAAGCATTCTCCCAAGTTCTCCATCTCTCTCTAGTTTCTCTCTGTAGGCTTTCTTAGTTTTCATAACTAAATTAAGTCTTTGGAAGGTTTACTAGCAGGTTCAGGAGTTTGAGTTCGAGCAAGACTTGCTAGGCCGTACGGAGCTTACATCGTGTAAAAACTAAGCCCGTGACAACATAGCATCTAACAAAGCAGTCCCTTTAACAAATAACACAGAGCTGCCGGAATAATCCTTGGCTGCCCATCAATTAACCAACCAGTTGCCATCCGGATTATAAGTACAGTCGCAATCAATCTTTTAGAGCATAACTTTGCGGTTTTTCCCAAAGCTGTACTGCTAGAACAGATTTTTCCTTGCATTATATTGCTGCGGTAAAGTGTTGTGATCCCAGCCATTTTCACCCCAAAACTTATCCAAAAAATCCCCTGCTTTAGATATCACAAAGTAGAGACCAGAGGGAGTGGCTTGGTATAAAAAAGAGTTCCTTCCTTTCCAAATAAACTACAACAAACAAGATATCAATCCTTTTTGCCACTTAGACATATTAAGATCACGTAGGCATGCAGCAAGCCATAATTAAAATTTGAGAATTCCTGCTCATTGCATTTAAAAGAAAAAGGACTTCCAAACCACAAAAGTCTTACCCATTCACATGACAAAAAAAGATGCGAAATAGATTCAGAGTGGTTTTTGCACAATAAACACAAGTCAGTGACACAGCAATTCCTTTTAGACAGATCTTGAAAAGTAGTATTGGATTTGAAAGAAGTCTCTACAAATCCAAAATCGAATTAAAACGAATACTTTTCACAGCAGTAAAATCGAAAGGTGCTGTGTACATAGACACACAAATCTGTGTTTGTGTGTGTGATGTTATAAAGATGAGTCCCTGGGTGACTGGCGCTCGATGGGATCGCAGAGGATGGTTGAGAAGGTAAGGGCAGTCACAGAAAGTTGGCAACACTACAAAAGCCTGAATTTCTAATATGTCCTGCAACATCTCACCTAAAAAGATCCCCTAACACCGCCTAATATTTTTATATTTTAAATTTAAAAGTAATCCAAATAAATAGCACTTCTTCTTACAGCAACTCACACTTAACAAAGTTAATGGCTGCATGTAATAATTCCCAGAAACACAAAACAATCGTGTGCAGACTGCAGAGTAGGACCCTGAGTCGAACAAATCAAAGCACGTTGTCTACTTGTTTCTTACGCCAAACGTGACGCGAAGTGAATCTAATAATCCGACCTCTCTGTTTTTTTGTTTTTGTTAGATTTTCTTTTCACTTGAGGTTTGAATAGTTTTTTATTAGCCTTTAACGATACAGATATATTTGAAACCTCAATATTCTGATATGAATAATTCATGGAATATTAAATATGAAGCCACTAAAATTGAGGGGGAAAAGGTGAAGGAAAACTGGGAGAGTCAATTAGTAATGGTGAAGTGTGATGTAATTGGTGAATTTCCGTGTAAGAGTAAGGTCCCTTTTTGCAGGAAGCTTCTTTACTTTTTCCCAACGTACGAACACAGACGTGAGTGTGGATGACATAAGTATCTGAGACTCTTGAGTGTTCATCTCAAGCCTTACCATCCAAGTAAACACACAAAAAAGTCCCTCTGTACCTCCCCACTGCTATCTTCACTGTTCATTTACTCTTCATCTCTCCCAATCTCTCCTCCACATCCACAAAATACTTTAACATTCCTTCATATGATTATCTTCATTTGTTCTACTTCTTCATATATACATCTAATTTTTCAGCCATTTTGATATCATGTCTATGCATGCTCTCTGATTATCACAATTCTCAACTACCTTCTGCACACCAATCCTTAACCATCGGTACCACTTGATTATTAGGATGTACGTTGCGTTTCATGTTTCTTTTCACACCCTAAACTTCCGCTGCCTCTCAAAGTACCTTAATCATGAACCAAAACTAATTAATAGTGTGGTAATTTGTATATAAGTTAACATATGATCGTGGACACATCCATCTGTGATCCCGTACGGGCATGAAATATAAAGTTTAGAAAAGGATAAAAGAAGACAATAAAAGAAATTGCCTCCTCACTTTTTCGTGAGCACAAATAAATTGCTTCTGTTACATGCCATCAGTACGGACGCACCAGGTCTGCACCGTCCATGAGCAACAAGATTTACATAAGGAGGAGAGGACGAAAGACTGACCAAGAAACCACAGTGATGCAAATATAATTAATTAATTTTGCGTGTACAAGAAATGATCACTTCATTTGGGTCGTTTAACCAGGCTTAATTCTAAGTTAGCTTTGCCTTCTCTGGACCTCTCCCTACAAGTTAAATGGCCTCAAAAGCCAATCCTATTCATATTCTCATAAGCATAATTAAATGCCCGTGTAGAGGTATAATATGAATTGATATTGAGTGACTAGTCCTCGTCAGTTTCCATCACACCCATATATAAGACAAGGACCAATATATTAGTTATTCATAAGTTATGATCACTGCAACTCATTTTTTTAGGAATACGTGCAATACACGCCAAAAAATCTAGTTCAAGGAAAAAATATTAAAGAAAGGAGAAAAAATCTGTCAAATCCTTGCATAGGCGTCAACAGTCCTTGACTCACGGGTTTTGGTTTCCTTTGTTGAGCTTTAAGCCGAAATTTTCCCACATGTTTTCTCCTTCACACATAAACAAGGGAAAACAACTATCAGCCCTAGCAGCATTGCCAACATTAACGTTAGAATTTGAAGGTGAAGAACCATCCCGACGCTGTTGGTTGACATCACAATAAACACTTGCTTGATTACATAGAGATAACTGATTATTAGTTTCCAAGTAAAAAGAAGCTGAATTTTGCTGCTTGCGCTTCTTGTAATAGCTTCTGGTATTTTCCCACTTGTCTTTGCACACAGATGCAGACTTATGGTAGCCAAAACATGCCATCTTGTTTGCAACTTCTTCACACAGAACCTCCTCCGGACACCCACTTTGCCCAAACCTGGATTCCACCTCAGCTCTCATCTGAACCAGATTGGTGATCTCAGATTCTGTCCAACTTTCACCAACTCTGTCAGTGCTGTGTAGTATTTCACTTCCATCTTCATTCTGGTTTTCGCTGTAATTTTGAGCATCAGTAGCAGATGGATCACCACCCTTTATTTCTCTCCCTGTTAACTTTTGCAATGCGTCCATTAAAGCGGCATCTCTGGCTTCAACCCATGCCCTCTCTTTAGCCCAGAACTTATGCTCCTTCTCTAACCTGGCTGCCTCCTGTCTGCTCCATTCTTCCTCTCTCAACGCCCTCTCCTTTTCCTTCTCTTCCAATGTCTTCATTAATCTCTCCAACCATGCCTCTTGCTTGTCCATCACCTTCTTCATCTCTGAATCTATCAGCTCTTTTATCTTTACTTTCCAGCTTCTTCCTCTTCTCTTCCTCCTGATCTTCTCCACTGAATCATTCTCATCCGATGATGATGTGCCCAGCTCAGTGGAGTTAATAGTGAGGCTAACGCTATCACAATGCCTGTTAAAAATGTCTTGGTTTGTTTGGGAGGGGTTCTGAAAGTGAAAACTCTTGCTCCCCAAATTGGTTTCTTGGGCTGAGGTTGGGTTGGTGTTTTCTCCGTATAAGGCTTCAAGCTGGCGAAAGAATCTGTAATGCTTCCCATCTTGTCTTCCAGCCTTACCTTCCTTTGTTTTCTTGTAATATTTATACAGGTTTTCGAATTTTTCCCGGCACTTTTTGCCGCTCCTTTGATATCCATATTCTTCGGCCATGATTCTGGACATTAAGAGACAAGTAAAACCAAATGATATGCAAGGTATGGGAAAAAACAGGAAAAATGCCGAATTAAGAACTAGTATGGTAGGAGATTAAACCCTAATAATTAGAGATTTGACTAGGAGTGGCTAAAGAAGCCCAGGTGAGGGTGATGTTAATTTCGGTGATTAACGATGCGGTGCCATGCAGTGACGTTTGTGATGTTCTTGCTACCCAGTTATGGCAAATACAACTAAGCATATGACAGATCCAGGACCGTTGCTCCAGAGAAATGAGCTATATGAGGGAATGATATCTGGCTGATTCTTAGGATCAAATTAGATGAGAGCCAATAGGTGCAAAGGCATAAAAAAAATTATTTTCAACCTGAGAAGAGAGCAAAAACAAGAGTGAAAGGGAAAACATGCACTTAAAAGAGGGGTAGAGAATTTCTGGATGAGACGCGAGTCATCAGTAGCATAGAACCGTGAGGGTATTAATTGGCATACGTATTAAACTCCAATACTTAAGCTACAATATGAATAATCATAAATTGAGTGAAGAGAGAAATATCATTGGGGAAAGAAAACAGCTGTACGAGTGTGTAGTCATTTTCCAGCTGAAGGAAGAGAGACAAAATCGTATACTCAGAAAATCGATGGCTGACGACCGAATGGAGACTAAGTGCAGTCATTTTACTAGTATTGAATTAGGTCGCTAGTGCTGAATCTTCACGGCGTAGGAATTTTTAATACCATATCATCGTTTAACTCGAATAAAAGAGGGGGGAAAGAAGCAACATGAAGGGAGAAAATGGAGCAAGAAGAGGGTAAAGTGTACCTAGAAAGTTCATCCCATAAGGGACCCTTTTGATTGGCGTGTTTGAACTTTGAGTCAAGACGGGATCTGATCTCAAGAAGCGTAAGAGTCTCCTGCCTGGGCCATCGTGCGGTGGAGTCTCCGGGGAAACAACCTGAAGGGTCAGCGTCAATGGCACTGAGCGTGGGAGTAGTGGCAGTGGCGGCGGCGGAAACGGAGGGGGGAGCAGACACGGAAATGCTAGTATTGATAGCAGAAGAACTGTGAGGGGCACGAGGCATTATATCAGGCATCAGGTGATGACGACCGAAGGAGAGGGCGTCGTAGTGGTGAGTGGGTGTGAAATTCGGGTGAAGCGGGAAGAGGTCGGCCGAGAGCGACCTGGGTGCATTCATGAGGTGCCGGAGATCCCCCATGGTACCATACTCGAGAGGTTGCTGCTGCTGCTGTTGCTGTTGATGATGATGTTGATCCTCCATTTCCATGAGATTTGCAGGGGGGCTCAAGAGGAAGCTAGAAGAGAGGAAGGAAAGAAAGGGTGGGGGTGGGGGGAAGGGAGGGAAAGCGGCAGAGTCGGATCGTGTCGTCCACGAAAGAGCTCAAATATGAAGGGAAGGACGATGGTCCCATGGGGTAAGAGTCCAAGTGTGGGTGAGGGACGACCTTCTCTCTCTGTCTCTCTCATGGCCTGCTTCCTTCTGTGTCTTTGTTGTGTACGTACACAGAGGCAGGAACACCTGACTAAGACTAAGCCCCTAAATATTAATGAATTTTAGTTGATGTGTCCGAAGGAATTAATGGCGTCCAATTAGACATTGATACGTGTGTTAATTAAAGTGGGTTGGATGGCGCAATGGAAGACAGCCGAGTCGGGGCTTTAACTGGCTGACGCCTGCATGCTGCCTTGGATCCTCCCTTTTTGACTTGTTCCAATTATTCCCTCCCTACGCCCGCATCATCTGCATCCATGAGCCTCGTCCATTAGAAGCAACAGCGTAACATGGGAAAGAGTTGCGCCTTTACTTTGCATTCATCAGATCTCATAGCGACCGACTCCATGAAGACAAGCTTTTCCTTATTCTTATTTTGCTTTGTTAAACCAGAAGAATGACATGAGAGGCGCAGAGATGAATAAGTTAAAACAAGCATGCAGAACCACGCTCCTGCCACGCCTTTTTATGTTGCTGTTCAGACTGGGCTCCCGATCCCTCCAATTAAGTTAACAGAGACGAACTCAGCCTAAGCTTTTCTCCGCACAGTCTCCCCATTATCTGTGATCTCACCCATCCTTTATTCCCTCACCTCCATTCTAACACCTCCTTAGTCCACTTTTCTTTTCTTTTCTTTTTTTTTTTGGCACTGTGACACTGTCAACCTCATTTTGTATGATGTCCATCAACTGTGAAGTTAGAAGAAATACTCGTACTTAAACATCATCACCCACCAAATAACATAACACGCACCTCGGTGGTATAGAGCAAATATTGCAGATTACTACAGCACTGTTTACAAATTAAATACGTCACATCGAATTGACCTCCCATACGATTCTTGCAAATATGCATAGGTTAGTAACTTTTTCATTGATTATAGTATAATTCTCTCTCTCTCTCTTTTTGAAAAAGAGAAAGACAGAGACAGAGACTGCACTTTAAGGAATGATATTAAAGGTTGGTTTAGGAATTAGTTAGATAAATATTTTTACGTAAGTTGAAATAAATATATGGAAGAGATTATCTCGTTTTACGAAAAATAGTATTAAACGCACGTTTAACTTTATTCCAAACAAGCCCAAAATATATGTGTTGTGCAGTGTGGTCACCTAGTAGGGACTCCACAATTTATATCGATATTGGTTATTAAGATTTCATGCGGTATGTAGCGTTTACCAAAATCAATTAAGTGATTGTTTAGGAAGCACGTTGAAATCACAATATATATAAATCGAGATAAAATTAAACCCCTATCATATACTTAACTCGACCTACGTAAAATCACTCTTCAAGCAAATTCTCAAACACCAACTGAAATTGAAAAAGAAGATAGGCTAGAGCCCTTTCTCTAGCCTATTTAGGTTTTACGCAAAGAAACCTTTTAAGATTAAAAAAGGTCCAGTCTTCATTCGTTCAAAAAAAAGCTAAAAAAAAAAAAAGGCGTCGTCCATCTCCATGTATATATGACTACGTGAGCGGTGAGGCCGCCTACCTGCTTTCCCATGAATTGCTACCGCCGGTGAAAAAAGGGGAAAAAAACATTTAAGTTTTACCATGCTGCAGTCCTCACACTGCACTTCTTCATTTATGACAATCCCGTCCCTGCTTATTTCATGACGATCATACTGAAGCATCGGACGAATGAGAGGGTGGTGGGCAGGCATTCACATCACGACCGGGCAGGGTGGCAGGGGCGATGCAGAAAATGCCAAACCATCTCTCAGACTTTGCCCCCAGCCCCTCCGTACGCCTCTCTCTAATCCAAATCCAAATTCTGTATCCTCTGCGCGTGTGTGTATACCTTTTCATCTGCTTTCACATTCATTGCATCACTTCTGACCCTCCAACCAAAAACAAAATAACTGGGCCAAATCAGTTTCGGCTGCATGATTGAATTGAATTGAACACTTGTGACTGTGTACCCTGCTATTAATCACGCTTGTAAAAGGATCTCAGTAAGTTCATTAAATATTCTCTCCGGTTTCATCCAGGGTCGTCCATCCATCTTTATCGAGTACGGTTCAGAATCAGCATCCGTCTCCCGCCTTTCTTCCTGGTAATTACAGCATGACACGAATGAATGGGAGAGCAGGGGAACAGAGGGGAGATGATTGAGAAGGT
>JANTPZ010139656.1:0-12373 GCA_025593235.1 Vachellia pachyceras | reverse complement strand
TGAGGAAGTGATGCAGATGAAGCTAGTGGAAAATAGACAAAGCAGCAACACTATTTGGGTAACAGAGAATAGAACAGAAAGAATTAGCAGACTTTCGCGGCCATGGGACAAAAACAGAAAAGTTGGGAAAACAAACCCTGTCCTGGTGCCGCTTGTAGAACACATCCCAATACTTCTTGGCTTCTCTTTCATACTTCTCTGTAAGTAAACAACAATTTTGAGTGCTTGGGAGTTGCAACCAGAATTATGAGACGGGGAGTTAGAGAATAGAAAGACCTATCCAGAAGGGGGACACCCCAGTATTTGTAGTTGAGTAAATTTGCAACCTTTGCATTGGTATTTGTTGCTGCTCAGGATCTTGTGTCCCTGACGCCATGACCCTACCACTTTCGCGGGGTTTTACAAGGAGTCAAGTAACTTGTAAGTCAATTTAGATCAAGCATTCATCAGAACTCCAAGGGATCTCCGAATAAGACCCATTTGGTCCGTCGCCAGCACGACTTGAGGGAAGATTCAGGGTTCACTCACATATAAAGAGGACGGTACATACAGAACCCTCCGCCTAATTTCTACTTTCCCCGGAATTTTTGTTTGACGCGGCGATCCATACCCTTGCGTTTCCTTGTATTACTAGCAATATTTTCAAGGGAAATTTACTATACAGTTCTATATAAGAAATTTATTTATCAAATGGTCTTAAGTTTTAAAATATTTATCAAATAGTCTTAGAGGTGTTGTCAATACAGCGCATGATATTGTCAATGCAGCGCATGGTGTTGTCACGTGACAACCCTTGACAACACCATGAGCTAAATTGACAACACCTCTGAGACCATTTGATAAATATTTTAAAACTTGGGACCATTTGATAAATAAGTTCCTTATATGGGACTCAACAATAAATTTCCCTATTTTCAAAAGTATATCTAATTAATTTTTTTGTCTTGTCCAATGTATTTCTATTTAATTTAATATTTAAAAAATAATAATGTTTATATTAAGTTGTAAATGACTCAATTTATAGAAATGAGGGATTGACTTGTAAAGATGAATTATTAAATTCAATCAATAAATACATAAAAGTTTAACTTGTAAATTTTAATTTGTAAAATATTTTTTATATTTAATTTTGTTATTTGGAACTATGGATAATTTTCTTTAATATTATTGGACAAAAAGAAGTTCACTAGACTAAATTTTATTTGAATTTATAAAAATAAATCAAAAAGAGAGTATTAAATACTTTTTAAAAATAAATTTAGTTTGGTCAAGTTTTTACAAACATGGTAAATTTATTCTTTCTGATGTCATTTTTTCCCTTCTACTTTTATGTTTTGGCAAAAAAAAAAGCTAAGAAAAATCTAATTAAGTGGTTATATGATTCAATAAGTAAATAAGTTTTTCCTTAAAAAGTAATTATGCAACTTGCCTAAAGTATAAAATGTACATGTTTGGGAAGAACTTCTTTCCAATTGTACACGTAAGTCAAGATAAAACCATTTTAAAATCCGTAAAAACCATTTCTAAATCTATAAAAATATCTCGAAATCCATAAATTCTTTTTAAGGCCTGTTTGGTATGAATGAATTGGGGTGGGGTGGATATGAAAATGGCATTCATTTCCATCATATGGATTGTTTGGTACACAGTTTTGATCATGGAATTAGCTTCTATGTGGAAGCCATTAAGAATGCTTGGAATTGAATTCCATAAACTACCCTATGGAATTGGACAAAATTCCATGGAATTCCATTATTACCCTCCAGCAACGGTGACCCACGACGACCTTCAGCAGCAACGGTGAGACACGGCGACCTCCAGCAACCGTAACCTCCAGTAATCGCGACCCACGACGGCGAATCCAACAATTGTGACAACGACCCATGACGGCGAATCCAGCAACAACGATTGCAAATCCAGCAACCGTGACCCACGGCGGCTGAAGCTCAACGGCAACCCCCGGCTGTGACTATGATGACGACCCACGACTTCGGTTTTGATGGTGACCCCGACGACGATGACCCATGACTTCAGTTTCGACGGTGACGCACAAGTGCAGATTAGAGATGGGTTAAAGAATTAAAAAAAGATTTTTTAAATTTAGAAGTGTTTTTAGGTCTTTTCATCTAAAAATCATGTCTCATTTCCATGACATATTAAACATACTTTTAAACCTCATTTTCATTTCCATACCCATTTCTATATCCATTTCCATTTCCATACAAAATGAATTCCGTACCAAACGAGCCATTAGATTTCGTAAATTCTTTTCGGAATACGTAAACTCCCTTCTCCCAACGGATTCCCAAACACATCCAATGTGTGCGTTGGAAGAAATGAGTTACGGCTTTCGAAGTGGTTTTATGGATTTCAAATGGATTTCGAAATGATTTTATAAATTTTGAAATGATTTTTATACATTTGAAACGATTTTTAGAAGGGAAATGAGTTCAGAAGCAAACACATTATACATGTAATCCTTTAAAAATAACCGAGCCTCGAACCTTATTTATTACACTAAACTCGAATATATTTTATATTAAATTTAATTCTATGAAATAAGAAAATGGGAAGTTTGCATTTTCTCATCTAGCATGGCAAAACCAGACTCGAGTCCATCGAACAAGAAATTCTGAGTGGTTCCAGATCCGATTCCCAGAAGACAAAGCACTGCCACTCCAAAGCCAAATGATGCAGACGGAGCTCTAGTTGTCAATTTATCATCCACAGCTACATTCTCTGTGGTCTTGCATAACCGATCTGTGTCTCCTTCGCTTGTTCAATTTGCAACTACACGTCCAATTCGGACATCAACCAGTTCGGAGCTCCGACAATGGAATCTGAAGGTGCAGTGGAGGGGACGTCTCCCGTCCCTAGCCTGCTTCCTCTCGCCTCCGAATCTCAGCAGCCATATGTCTCTGAACTCCTCTCCTTCACTCTCGACCGTCTTCATAAGGTCCTTCATCCTCTCCTCCTCCAATTTTATTGCCTGAATTACTGTCTTATCAACAAACTGTACTTTGCACATCGGCGATCTTGCTTTGATATTTCCCGTCTCCGTCGGTAATAAACTTAATTTTAGGAACCAGAGCTGCTTCGGGTTGATGCGGAGCGGATTCGGAGGCAAATGCAAGAGGTGGCAGTGGGTAATTACCGAGCGTTCATTTCTGCTGCTGACGCCTTGCTTGCTATTCGTGAGGAAGTCTCTTCCATCGACAAGCATCTTGAATCACTGGTATTTATTTCAAATTTCTAGCGTTGTTTATCTCCCTTATGTATTATGTGTACCCTATACTTATGGTTCCATGTTAGCTATCGAGCTTTTTGTCTGATAATTATTTGGGCAGAGATTATTCTGTGATTTACTTTTACATGACATAACGTAGGCCACTACATGAGTTTGTTGCAAGGAGTTCTTAAGTTCTAGTGTTCTACAACGTTTACTGGAGTATTTTTTTTTTTTTGGGTGGGCTGAGTTGTGGTTTGGGTGGTAAAATTGGTGCTGCTGAGATAATTTGTTCACTATTCCCGTCTTCTTAGCAGTACTCTTGAAGCTATTTATTCAGGCAATTGTCTGATATTATTGTCCTTGGAGTTTTGCATATGTACATAGGCATGCAAATCCCTGAAGGTGCACTTAGATGCAATGACACCATTGTTAAGATCATAAAAGCATTTAATACAAGTACTGCAGGGTTGGCTGTTAAGGTTTCTGATTTTTTTTTTTAAAATACAAGAAAGTATATAGATACATATCCGCTAATGTTGCAGGTGCCAGAATATTGGATGTGTAACTTTCTATGGTTGAGCATGCTTATGAATGGTTTGATTTTTATGTATTATATATACCTCAAAGTTTGAGACCGGGAAGGGTATATTTATATAAGTAAAAATATAGCGCCTCATGTTAGCTGTCTTGGAGGTTTTTCTTAAAAACATTGTGGGTCATCCTGGTAACCTTTCCTATCTCAGATTAATGAGGTTCCAAAATTGACATCTGGATGCACTGAGTTCATAGATTCTGCGGAGCAAATTTTGGAGAAGAGGAAGATGAATCAAACAATGCTAGTCAATCAAAGTGCTTTGCTTGATTTGCTGGAAATTCCTCAATTGATGGACACGTAAGGTTTTTTCCCCTTTACTTCTTTTCTCTTTTTATTTAAAAATGCATTTTCAGTATTTAAACTGCTCACATGGTCTTACTTGACTTGCTGTAGGATAAAAACATTAATCCCCTTTTTAAAATTCATATAAATTTTTGTGTATGCAGATGTGTAAGGAATGGGAATTATGATGAAGCTTTAGATTTGGAAGCATTTGTTTGTAAGCTCTCAACAATGCATCCAAAGTAAGTTTATGTATCATCTCTCACAATTTTAACTTGTAGTTTTGCTGTTTCCCAGGGGGGAAATCTGTAGAATTTTCTGCTTACTTTTTATTCCCCTTTTACCCCATTGCACAGGTTGCCTGTCATTCAAGCATTGGCTGCAGAAGTTAGACAGATCACCCAATCTCTTCTTTCTCAACTTCTTCAGAAACTTCGATCTAATATTCAGGTTTTTATATTTGATATTTTAAATTTATCAATAAGTGATGCTCGGTTCATCAATGGTTAGAAATGTTAGTGACTTATTCGTGTATTTTCTTTACCTCAGTTACCTGAATGCCTCCGCATTATTGGATATTTGCGCCGGATAGGAGTATTTAGTGAGTATGAAATGCGATTGCAGGTGATGTAATACTTTTCTGCACACTTTCCTCTAGCTTCTTTGCTTTTATTTTATATGCAGGTTTTCAGATTTACCAAGTTCATTCTCTTATCTTGCCTGCTTGTTTATAACTAGACAATTATCTGTTTTCAGTTCTTGAGATGCCGAGAGGCATGGCTTACAGGTATACTTGAAGATCTGGACCAGACAAATCCGTACGAATACTTGAAAGGGATGATTAACTGTCATCGAATGCATCTATTTGATGTTGTTAATCAGTATCGAGCAATATTTGCTGATGACACATCAGGAAGTGAGGAAAATTATGATGGTGGGCTTCTGTTTAGTTGGGCAATGCACCAAATTACCTCACACCTCCATACTCTGAAAATTATGCTCCCTAAGATAACTGAAGGTGGATCTCTATCAAATATTCTGGATCAATGCATGGTGAGCATATTCCATCACACTCGTCCTTTGTGATAAAGTGGTTTTGAAAAGCAAGGAGTCTCTTTGTGTATTTTTTTCTTCTTTAAAATTAATCATTCAGAAGGGAAAATGACATCCGTCCGTGTGTGTGTGTGGGGTTTATACTTTATACTGTGACACCAACTTGTGTTCACTTTATTCAATTTCTTTCCAGTACTGTGCTGTGGGACTTGGTTGGGTTGGACTGGATTTTCGGGGATTACTTCCATCACTTTTTGAAGAGTAAAACATATTACCTTTTCTAACCTTTTCATGTTATATCATTTGTAATTCTTTCTTGACATGGAGGTTGGTTGCATTACAGGGCTGTTCTTAACTTATTCTCAAAAAATATGCGTACAGCAGTAGAGAATTTTCAGGTAAATTAACATGTGGTTAAGTTACAATATTTCGATACTAGTTTCCTGAATCTGATTTTATGCATGAATCTGTGTCAGTTGCACAACTTAGTCAGCCCTGGGCTCTCATTTCTTTCTTCTCCTTTGCAACTAACAAATAGCTTACATTAATGTGATAATTAATCATCTAACTTCATGCTCTTAGTTGGTCTTGGATTCACATCGATGGGTTCCCCTGCCAGCAGTTGGCTTTCCTGCAAATACTGTTGGTGAAGAAACTCAGGAGGACGTCACTCCACCTTCTTATTTGATGGAACATCCACCACTTGCTGTTTTTATTAATGGTAAATGATTTCTTCTTTATTTCAATTAAATTTTCTGTAGCCTTAATCAAACGAAGTTAATGATGCTGTTGTTTTGATTAATTAAGTGGGGGGGGCATGTTCTGTCTTTTTTGATAAATGGTGCACTAAGTGCTGTACTGGATAACATTAGCTCAGAGGACTGGATAAAAAGACTAGATCCAATGTAGGAATAAAGAGAAAGTTTTCGTTGCCACAGAGTCATTTGTCTCCTGGTTTGCACTAAAGTGCTGTACTGGATGTTGTTTATCTTGATGCCTAAAAGTTTTTATTCTATGATGCATAGTTTTATCTTGCTTGTCTATTCAAGCCGATTGTGCTGGTATCTCTCCGGTGTCTGTAGGTGTATCAGCGGCAATGAACGAGCTGCGCCCCTGCGCCCCTCTAAGTTTGAATCATGTCCTTGCCCAAGAGTTGATTAAGGGATTACAGGTTGTTTCTGACTCTCTGCTGAGATACAATACGACTCGGGCACTCAGAGATAATGAGTCAGGGCTATTCCTCTCACTGTGTCGGGCATTTATAGAGGTGCTGGTTTTTGTAATTTTTGTTGTTTATGGCAATTAATCTCAACAAGCGGCTCACTCTAGATGTCCTTTAAATTCATTTTGTAGGTTGCTTTTCCTCATTGTGCCACTTGTTTCGGGCGCTGTTATCCTGGTGGAGCTGCTCTTATCATGGACGCAAAGCATGTCTATGACGGAATTAGCCGCTTATTAGCCACCTCTTCCGCAAGGGAACTCCCAAAACCAGTGAATAATGGGGAACCGAGGAGCATAAATGAGAATGGGGACATGCAAGCGGTGGAAAATGGAGAAGCACCCGAAGCTAAACAAACTGAAGATACCAAGGCTGATGAGGAGATCAAAAGCTCTTATTTGCAGACAGATATGACAGACACTAATATTGAAAAAACAACATGAATTGCAACAATTTTACTAGATATAGGTGTATTTTTGCCCCGACTGCCTATTGGGCTATTTCTGTATTTTGTCCCAATGCTCGTTTAGAATGGGTCTGTAACTATGGTGTTGAATAATCTCATGCGAATAGCTTATATACATTACAAAGGATCAAGTGTGTTAGGGGAAAGAGGAAGACGATTGAGGCACATTCTTTTTTTTTTTTCCCGAATGACAAAAAAATATTGGGTCCCTTGGTTAATTTGCCTGTTGATGGACACTGATGAAAGTGGCTCTGATCATGAAGCATCCATTTCCATTGTTCGACGAGGCTGTCTGTGTGTCTGTATTCCGCATGTAAAGTGACAAATAGTGGATATTAGAGGCCAGAAATGTGAGTGGGGGAATGAATTACAGGAATGGTGAGGTAGTGATACAATTGTGAGATGGTGATAAAATATTTGTCACGTAAGAATATAAAGACAAAAAAATTAATTTATATTATAATAAAATTAATGATATTTGATTAAAGTATTGTTATTCTCATATTTTATTTATAGAGAAATAATTTCTCTATTTATTATTTTTGTCGATAAATAAAATAGAGAATGATAAAATAACTATTAATGTTTGATTTCCAGTTGAGATTATAAAGTGAGAATTGTTTTGATTCAAAATATATATCAAAACATATTGTAAGATGGGTTGAGTTTTGAGGATTGAGGAACTTGGATCCCATCGCTTAGCTCTTTCATCGAGTACTCGAGGAATGTTAATTATTAAATTGTGATTTACACATTTTATTTTTATTTTTGGGGTCATCCTTCTGGATGGAAAAAAAGAGAGGGAAACCCTATAATCTGAATACCTGATGTTACTCAGACCAGGTTCCCGCTCTTACCGATCAGACATATTTGTCAAATCTAACGATCTCTTTCTCGTACTTGCAACTAGATGTCGACCGTATACGTATTAGAACCGCCGACGAAAGGGAAGGTGGTTCTGAACACAACCCATGGTCCTCTCGACATTGAGCTATGGCCCAAGGAAGCCCCCAAGGCTGTCAGAAACTTCGTGCAGTTATGCCTTGAAGATTACTACGCTAACACCATCTTCCATCGTATCATCAAGGACTTTCTTATCCAGGGTGGCGATCCCACTGGCACCGGTTCAGGTTCTTTTCTTTCTCAATCAAACCGTCTATGTCCGATCCTGCTTGCCTAAATTGAATATTTACTTATGAATCTTCACCCAGTTGCTGATGACAGTGCGTCTACGCTGGTGCCTGAAATTTTTGTTTTTTTTTGTTGATTCTCAAATATCTTCTTTAAAAAGCTCGGGATTTTGGTTGGAAAATATGATTGAAGAATTGATGATGAAGAATTTACACCATTCTCTTTGCTTCCCCCTGCACAATGACAACTCAAATATAGTGACTTAAGTGATTTATTCATTCACTTAACGGTCAGCTCATTTAATATTTAGGCTTGTTTGGTTATTAGTTTGTGGTTGGAATGGGAACTTGGAAGCTACATTCACCCCTAAAAAACACTTCTAAATGATGGTTGGTGAAATTGGCCTTAGCCTCAAGTTCATGATTTTCTGATTGCTGGCTAGTTTGTAACTTATCCTCAATATTGCAGGGGGTGAAAGTATTTATGGGGGTGTCTACTCTGATGAATTTCATTCACGTTTAAGATTTAAACATAGAGGATTAGTTGCAATGGCCAATGCTGGTTCGCCAAACTCCAATGGGAGTCAGTTTTTCATAACTCTGGATCGATGCGATTGGCTTGATCGGAAGCATACAATTTTTGGAAAGGTGATTGACGGAATGTTGTTGTTGCTGCAAATCCATTTTACCACTTGTGTTAATATTATGGATCTATTGAATTCAGTACTTGTTTTTAGGTGACGGGAGATACTTTATACAATCTTTTGAGATTGGGTGAACTTGAAACCGATAAGAATGATCGCCCTCTTGATCCCCCAAAAATATTATCAATTGAGGTAGGTTGAGATTTATATTAATCTTCAGGCAAGATTATAAAGTTTATGTCCAGGAGTAAGTTAACAATCAAGTTTTTTTCTTGAAATGCTTCATTATAGGTATTATGGAACCCATTTGATGATATTGTTCCAAGAACAAGTCAACCTCAGATCCAAACTATCATTGATACAGACAGTAAAGATTCAAAGAAAAAAGCTGTAAAGTAATTATTTTCACCTAAAAAATCGTATCTTGTTAGAACTTAAAGTAATGATTTATGTTAGTTAAATTTCCTTCAGTATTTTATTCCTTGTTTTTTATGATGCAGAAAACTAAACTTACTATCTTTTGGAGAAGAAGCTGAAGAAGAGGAAAAGGAGCTGGCATCTGTAAAACAAAAGATTAAGAGCAGCCATGATGTATTGAATGATCCTCGTCTTCTAAAGGAAGCAATTCCTAATAATGAACTGGTAACAAGGCCACTCCCATCATCCTGATTCTTATGTAGAACTCTTTCTTAGAATATTACATATAATGATCGATTAATTCTTGTAAGCGGTAATCATTCTTATATTATCTCAAACAATCGCTATTTACTGATAACCTACTGCTGTAAATGATACGTCATATACCAAGTCATAAGTTCTCCTTCATTATATGACATCGATGCTTTTTCAGGGCTCATCGGGTGGTAAGTCGACAAGAGATGTGCAATTATCTATAAGGGATGCATTGAGCTCAAAGAAAGAGGAGTCTCAGAAAAAATCAGAAGATAGTGACTTGGCCAACCTGGATGACAGCAATGGTGATGATGACGAGGCAGACTTTGATGCTAGAATGCGCAGTCAAATACTCAAAAAACGCCATGAGTTAGGAGATTTACCACCCAAGCCAAAGTTGCGAAATGGTATTTCTATCATCTTCCTTATAGTTCAGCTAGTAAACTTTTTCAAACTCTGATTTAAGGAGCACTTTGGGTTCTGTTCATGAAAGCTTTAACTATGTCATATTATTGACTAAATGCTTTTAGAGTAGTCCTTAGACTAGGTATTTAAATTCTCTAGGAGATTCTGCCTAATAAAAATGAAAACTAAGGGCATCTTAAATCTTTTTCTTCTTATTCAAAATGATTGTCTAATTGTTAAGGCTCACCACCTTGTTTTTACAAGCAGGAAGCTCAAGTCCAAAGAACCACAATTCATCAGCAATCAGGTAAAGATGTTAATCATCAGAAATCATGAATTGTTTTGGGGTTTTTATGATTATCTAAATGGTTCATTATCAGCTTTCAAACTAAAGCAAACGGTCTGATTATGATTCACACTTGACAGGTCCAATGCTGTAAGTATTGATGATGATCAACCTAGGGTGGAAAAATTGTCCATGAAGAAAAAGGGTATAGGATCTGAAGCAAAAGCTGAACGAATGGCAAATGCAGATGTAGATTTACAGTTGTTCAATAAGGCTGAGAAAAATAGACAGTTGCAGAAGCAGAGGAAACGCAGAGTTCAAGGACGTGAAGATGAGGTATGCTATGACTTTTATTTGTACTGTTTATCTTCCGTTTCCTTATTCTTTGTTCCATCTTCTGGCTTATGTGCTTAACATTCATCTTTTTATTCTATCAAGAAATATTGTGAATACTGATAGGGAATTGATTGACCAATGCAAATTGAAACATGGTGAGATTCTGATTTTAGTCGACTGGAATTCACACACACACACACACACACACACACACCCCGTTTACCAAGTAATGGTTGAGAGTCAAGAGAATGTTTGGTTGATGTCAGATCACTCCCTTATAACTTTGGTCAGTTTCTGGGAGAGGTCGTATTGCTTAGGGCTTTTATCATTATTGTATATTTTTCTGTTTGTTTAGAATTTTTTTTTGTGGGGTAAAATAGTCTGGGGAACAAGTTTGTGTGGTGAAAAAGTAGCTGCAACGAAAAGCTTAAGACTTTCAGATTGTAGTATCCAGCCTTTCTTGCAATCATCCATGACATTCTTTCCATCACTATTTGTTGATGATGACCTTACTCTGTCCCTCTCCTTTTTCGGGTTGGATTGTGACCAGGTTCTAGCAAAACTAAAGAAATTTAAGAAAGCTCTATTGGAGAAGAACACACCCTCAGCCGATGGATCTCGGGATGTAAATGAAGAGGACTTGTCGGACTGGAAAGGAGTTAGCTTAAAATTTGGACCTGAGTCTGGCAAGGTGAGTATTCGGTGGTGCATATTTTGTATTTAATCTGTTCAAATAGACTGGTTTGGTTCCCGTAGATATAAATCCAGCATATTTCTTTTCCTGCATTTTCCGCATTTTCAGTCACCATATTAAAATATAATGAAATGTAATGTTATGCATTGATATTTAAGTTGGCATTGATATTTACGTTTTTTTCTGGATCAAAAAATAGCTGAGGTGCATAAGTTGGACAGTTTAAAAATATTTCCTTGCGAATGTGCAGGATCGGATGTCACGTAACGATGACCCTAACGACTATGTTGTGGTTGACCCTCTTTTGGAGAAGGGTAAGGAGAAGTTCAATAGGATGCAAGCCAAACAGAAGAGACGAGAGCGAGAGTGGGCTGGGAAATCCCTCACTTGATCTTTTTATGTACCCACATGGCTGCATCGTATCATGTTGCTAGATTGCCAGCAACGCTGTATGTGTCCTCTATAAGTTGTGGGAGATTGGGTGAAGAGGCTGTTATTGCACAATTGCTGATTCATTCTGGAAAAAGGCCAGGGAGCTATGGGAGATTTTTGGTTAGTGTGAGGTGTTGTAGACTTGGAAAAGTGAATCTGTACAGCATATTATTAACTGTGTCCTTAGGTGGTGGTAAAGATCTGTTGCCCCTTGCGGTCGTTGACCACGATGGAATGCGCCTAAGAAGTAATGAGATGTGAGTTATTTGACATGGTTTGCAAAGCGATTGTAAAAGTCAAACGCACGTTTAACAGTTTTTTTTCACAAAATGAGATAATCTCATTCATATATTTATTTCGACTTGCATAAAAGTGCTTCTCTATTTTCTCAAACGGGCATGTTTGCTTCCTTCACTTGCACTCCCTCTCCAGTCTCTTGGTTAATAAATAGGTGGGGCTGAGTTAGTCGATGGGGAATGCCTAACGTTACGGTTGCCATGGAAACCAGAGCCAGTAATACGGGTTTTACCCATAGGCTAAACCCGTCCAACCCATGACTATGGTGGGTTGGGTTATGAAAAATGAGGCCCGTTTTGATGCGGGTATATTTAGCCCGAACCCATATGGGTCAAACCCATGACGGGTTAACCCAACGGGTTGGCGGGTAGCCCATATTTTTTAAAATAGGCCACTATTGAAAATATATATTATTGTTATTTTGGAGTTTTTTACATTCCTGGATTGGATTTATGGATTGGTAAGTGTCTGATAGTATGATAACTACCCTGCTTCACCTGCCAACTAATATGAGTTTTATCCTTTTGCATTGATATATCTATATGACTTTTTTTTCCAATTAAGTGGTATGGATTGAATTTTTATTATGTTGTTCATAGATCATAATATCCATGTTATTCAAAAGTATTGTTC
>JANTPZ010139654.1:0-10560 GCA_025593235.1 Vachellia pachyceras | reverse complement strand
CTTAGGACTAAATTAACCAGGGTCTTTTTGGTCCACCAACATCTTTTCTTTTTGTACTTTTATTTATGGGCCTTGTCTTATCTCCTAACTAACGATTTGGCCTCTATGTCGGTTTACAGAAAAGGGTGGATATTACAGGGTATGCTTCTTTGAAAGGTTCGCTAAGTGGCTAGTGGGGAGGATGTTACTGCAAACTAGGTGGATAAAGGGTTTCATCTCGGAACGGTACTCGGAATGGCGAATGTACATCTCAGACCTATGGGGAACATACCAACTCATCCCAGGAAGACATAGAGTCTCAGCAATGGCGTCCTCAGGGAAATCATTCATGAACTGAATGTAATGCTCACGTTCAAGAATGGGCAAAGCGAAGTGGACGCCGATGGTATATATTGCGATTTATGGCATATAAATGATGGACGACTGCGAGGTTACCCTGGGGTACGCTCACGGATAAGGCCGGTAAGGCCAATGTAACACACCTTATTTGCATTCTCAACTTCCTTTTATGTTGATTTGGAACCAAAGTGAAGCCTCAAATAGCTTACAAAGTCCAAAAGAATCAAAATGAAAACTTTCAAGCTTTGAAAGTTACTATTCACAGCTTTTTGGAATAACTTTGAAAATTCATAACTAATTCTAGAAAAATTGAACTTGAGTGGTTCCAATTTCTATTTGAAGCTTATAAGTTCCTCTATAAGGGAAAAATACTCATTGGGTCATTAACTTGCCCAATTGATATAGTTTAATGCGTAAAGATGTACTGTTCAATTGGTAATTTTTCAATTTTCCCAGGTTTTCTTGATTTTCTTCAATTTTTGAAATGCCATTACTTTCTGTACAAAAATCCAAATCCAGTGTTCTTTAGCTTGTTTTAAAGTTTGTAATGTGAACTATTTTCTAGAAAATTTCAACTCATTTGGAGTCCATTTACTCTGTTTCACGACAGGTCAAAATAGGGCGTTTGACCAACTTCACACTTGCCAATTAGTCAAACTTGCCATTTTGTAACTTCATAATTTAACACACTAACTTCTAATCCTCTTTTAATCATGATTAACCATGCAATTAGGAATTCTTAAAGCATACATTAGCTACCCCATAACCACCAAACATGCATTGGTTAAAATTACATATTACATAACACTCCTTATCCAAAATAACATTAAGTTTACAACATTAATCCACAATCATAAACATGTACAAATCTTGCTTCAAGCATCATGCACTTTCTCCTTACCCTTTGATGAGCTTCCACCTAAAAATGGTTAGTGGGGGAGAATGAGTTTTTTTAAAATACCAATAGGAAAACTATCTAACATACTTTCATAAAATGCATGACAATTTTTCATATGAATGTGGAATAATAAAAGTGCAACATGAAACACATAAATGCATATGCCCATAGCATGAACATGCACACATCCACACTTTCATTTCATGAACAATCTTCATGAATTATCTATCTCCAAGTTCCATTTCATTTCATAACTACCATATTAGCATTTATTTCAGTTAGCAGAAAAATCATGAATATTACATTTTTACCCCTTTAAAATAAATTTCGTCCTCGAAATTTGGGTACCTTATGAAAATAGCTGTGGGTATTTGTTCCTAATGTCTTCTTCCATTTCCCAGGTGGCTTCTTCCGCTACTGACCCTTGCCATATGACTTTGACCATAGGAATACTTTTGTTCTGGTGCTGCTTCACCTTCCTATCAATTATACAAGATGGTCCTATTTCATATGACAAATTATCTTGCAATGAAATATTTTCATATTCTATAACATGTGTTGGGTCAAGATTATACTTCTTTAACTAGGAAACATGGAAGACATTATGACTTAGACTCAGGTTTGGGGGTAATGCTAACCGGTATGCTACTGGTCTGACTCTGTCTAAAATTTGGAATGGTCTAATATACTTTGGACTAAGCTTCTTCGTTTTTAGAGATCGACCTACACCAGTCGTTGGAGATACTCGGAGAAACACATGATCCCTGACTTCAAATTCCAAGTGTCGTCTTCTCTGATCAGCATAACTTTTCTATCGACTCTGAGTTGCTTGTAACTTCTTCTTTATCATCTCTATCTTAGGAGCCATACGATCTACTAGTTCTGGACTGTACATATCTCTTTCTTTTAATTCTGTCCAACATAAAGGAGATCTACACTTTCTTCCATACAGTGCTTCATAAGGCGCCATGTCTATACTGGAGTGATAACTGTTATTATAAGCAAATTTAGCTAATGGTAAGTATGCACTCCAATTCCCTTTTAATTCTAGCACACACGATCTCAATATATCTTCGAGCGTCTGAATTGTTCTCTCTGATTGTCCATCCATTTGTGGATGATAACCTGTGCTAAAACTTAACTTTGTTTCGAGCGCCTCTTGTAATAACTTCAAAATCTCGAAGTTAATTGAGGATCTCGGTCTGAAATAATATTATTTGGCACCCCGTACAATCTCACTATCTCCTTTATGTAAGTCTCTGCTAACTTTGTCAGCGGCCAATTCGTATGTACTGGCAGAAAATGCGCTGACTTAGTCAATCTATCAACTATTACCCAAATAGCATTGTGCTTTGCTGATTCAGGCAATCCAACGATGAAATCCATCGTAAAACTATCCCATTTCCACTCTGGAATCACTGGACTTTGTAACATTCCCGGTGGCCTTTGATGCTCTATCTTCACTTCTGACAAGTGAGACATTTCGTCACATATTCTGTAATATCTCGCTTCATTCTAGGCCACCAAAATAGCCGTTTCAACTCATGATACATTTTCATTATTCCAGGGTGAATGGTATATCTGCTTCTGTGAGCCTCATCTAATATCTTCTTTCTCAAAGCAGGCTTTTGAGGGATATAATATCTATTTTCGAACTTGATTATTCCCTCAAGGCTCTTGCTAAATTCTCTTTCTCCTCCTTGATTCATCTGAGTCTCTATATTCTGAGCAAATTGATCTTCTTGCTCAGCTTCCCTGATCTCATCTTCTATATCATTATGAATCTGAGTAGTACCATATCTATTAGGCTATACTTGCAACTGGTTCAAAACACCCCAATCTCGGAGATTCTCTATCAGTCTTTGCTCATTCATCATCATCTTAGCCACCTGCGCTGTCTTCCTGCTCAATGCATCGGCAACTACATTAGCTTTGCCTGGATGATACTTGATTTGATAGTCATAGTCTTTGAGCAACTCCATCCAGCGTCTCTGTCTCAAGTTCAGATCTTGTAAATACTTGATATTTTTGTTATCACAATACAGCTAGACTGTTGCTCTATATAAATAGTGCCTCCATATCTTTAAAGCATAAACTATCATTACCAACTCCAAATTATGTGTGGGATAGTTTTCTTCATAAGGTTTTAACTGTCGTGAGGCATAAGCTACTACCTTTCCCTACTGCATTAATACACATCCCAGTCCATGCTTACTAGCATCACTGTAGACCACATAGGTCTCTTTTAGATCTGGGATTACCAGTACAGGGGTCAAGGTTAGCTTTCTTTTTAACTCTTGGAAACTGGCCTCACACTTCTCATCCCACAAAAAAGGTTGGTTCTTTCTAATGAGTTTAGTCAGCGGTAAGGCAATCCGAGAAAAGTTTTGAATAAATCGTCTGTAATAACCCGCTAGGCCCAGAAAGCTTCTAACTTTGGTTACTGTCCTAAGCTGATTCCATCTCAGTACTGCCTCTACTTTGGCTGAGTCTACTACAACTCCTTCCTGAGAGATCACGTGCCCTAGGAATTTTACTTTTGGTAACCAGAAATCACACTTACTGAGCTTAACGTATAATTGGTTTTCTTTTAAAACAGTTAATATGATTCTCAGATGCCTTTCATGCTCCTCTAAATATTTGGAGTACACTAGGATATCATCTATGAAGACCACAACAAACTGATCCAGGTATTGCCGAAAAACACGATTAATGTAATCCATGAAAACTACAGGGGCATTCGTCAATCCAAACGGTATTACTAAAAACTCATAGTGTCCGTATCTAGTGCGGAAATCCATCTTTGGAATATCCTCAGCTCTAACTCGGAGCTGATTGTAGCCTGACCTGAGATCTATCTTCGAAAATATCTTGGCACAACTCAACTGATCTAGTAAATCATCAATACGGGAAAGCGGATACTTGTTCTTTACTATCACCTTATTCAGCTCTCGGTAGTCGACACATAATCTAAGACTTCCTTCTTTCTTTTTAACAAAGAGAACTGGGGCTCCCCAAGGTGATACATTGGGTCTAACAAACCCCTTCTCTAATAGCTCCTCTATCTGCTTCTTTTACTCTTTCATCTCACTTTGAGCCATTCTGTACGGAGTCTTGGAAATTGGGTTCGTTCCTAGTACTAGATCAATCGTGAACTCCACTTCTCTTTCTGGAAGCAGTCCGCTAATTTCCTCTGGAAATACCTCTGGGAACTCCCTGACTACCGGAATATCATTAAGGGTCTCTTTAGTCTCAACTTCAACTGAAAAGAAGACCACATATTCCTGACAGCCTTTTCTCAAACATCTTTCTGCCTCTGTCTCAATTATAAAGCTTAGTTTGACCTCAATATATGGACTTGACTCCCTATTTGGTAATACTAAGGTTTAGTTCTTACAATTGAGTAAGACATTATTTGCAGACAGCCAGTTCAGACCAATAATTACATCAATATCATGTACCATCAGACATATCAAATTAATGACAGTATTACAATGCTCATACTAGACTATGCAATTTAGACACGCACAACATGTGACAACTCTAATGCCAGTAGGGGTAGACACGGTCATGTCATATGGTAGTGTGTCTATGGTCAGACCCAGACGCTCAGCACAGTTATATGATATAAATGAATGGTTTGCGCCTGTATCAAACATTACATATACAAGATAATCATTTATATGAATTGTACCTTGTATCATCTCGGGTGACTTACAAGCCTCTTCTTTGTTCATCGCAAAAACTCTGCCCGAGCTCTGTGGTCTAGACCCCTCAGTCACCTGTTCGCAGTCTCTGGCAAAATGTCCAGGTTTTCTGCAAGTATAGTAGACATTCTGGCCTGCTAAGTAAGGTCTGTCACCATGGTTTTTGCCACATAAGCTTCAGGGCTTGATAGGCTGACTGCGTTGGAAAGTACCTTTCTTTCCCTGCTTCTTAAATCCTCTCCTATAAGGAGGTTTCTTTTCTCTTTTACTACCTAAGGAGTTACTCACTCCTGGCCTTTCCGTTAAGGTTGAAGCTTTAGCCAGTGAATGATGATTTTGGCTACTCTCTGTTACCTACAAACCTCAACTGCAGTGTTAAAGGTAGTAATCCTCATTGGAGCAACCCTCTCTCTGAGTGCTGGCTTCAGTCCTCGAAGCATCCTCTTCGTATTCCATTCCTCATCATGGGTTCTCTGGAGGTAAGTGGAGTATCGGGATAGCTGTAAATACCTTGCTAAGTATTTATCGAAAGATTCTCTGTCCCCTAGCCTCAACACGAGGAATTTAGCTTCCTAATTATCTTGGATAGATTTAGGGAAATATTTCTGGTTAAATGGGTCCAGAAAAATTTCCCAAGTACAATGGGAATATCCCTTGACTGCAGAATGAGTTCAGTATTGCTCTACCATCTGTTTGCTTCTTGTTCTAATTTGTAGATGGCCAGCTGTGCTTTTACTTCAGAGGGGTGGTTCATCACTTTAACGATTTTCTCAAGTCGCATTATCCAGCTTTCTGCGACTTGGACATTCAAGGATCCTTCAAATGTGTGCGGATTATGCTTGCAAAATTTACTCACCATTTCTGCACATTCTCCTTATCCTCTGGTCTCACCATTCGAATTGGAGGAGGGTTAGGAATTGGTTCAGGTTCCTGCTGCGGAGGAGGTTGAGATTCTTGCTGTGGAGGGGGTTGAGCATTTTGATTCTGAACAGCTAAGGCTGCTACTACCGCCGCTTGAATGGTAGCTTCCCTTTCAGCTACTCTCTCTTGTTCTTGGCGGACTCTCTCTTGCTCTTGGCAAGCCTGAGTCATTCTTAACTCTTCCATCAATTGATGTTGTTCATTTAGTCTTCTTAGAATTTCTTGCATTGGGTCATCCTGTCTAGGTTGACCCTGTTGATCATTTCTATTCTCGGTTCTACGAGTTTGTACCATTTTGATCTTTTAGTCCTTTATAAAAAAATGAACAACTGCGTTAATATAACAAATTAAATATCATGCTCGTCAAGTACTACCAAAACATCATTTTTGTATATTAACATATGCTTCTTTATACATAACTGCTATTTAGTACTATGTCAGTTTTAGCATTCATACGTAAAAGTTCTATTAAATATATGAAAGTGCTACCATCTAATCATCCAGAAACAAGTCATACACTATAGCTTCTAATTTCTCTAAGCATTCATAGAAACTAGGAATGGGAATTTCCACAATTTCTGCGTATGCTCACTGTCGCAACCCAGCATCAGGAATCGCTGCTAACATAGCCCATGTCCAATCTAAATTGCTAACTGTGTCCAGGGCAATCTCATATAACTTATATGCCTCTTGAATCCTCCAGATCCATGCTAACATAAACCCTCGTCTATGTAGATTAGTATGCTCTTGGAGTCCTCAGGTGATAGCATCCAGAGCGTATCGCAGAGAAGCCATCTTATCAAATACTGGACCTTCATTTGAATACTATAATGATTCAACCACATTTAAACCGGACTCTGAAGGCTCTTTCTTCTTAGCCTGTTCATCCAACGGCATTCCTAATTATTCAAGCTCTCTCATAAATGGTGTTTCCAACAATTGCTTTATCCATTCATCTGGTCGTAGCCTTTTCTTTGCTGGAAGTTCCTCTTTAGGTCTCTTAGCTAGTATTGTAGGTCTTAATTCATCTTCCTATGAAACGTACTTTGCAATTGGATTTGCTAGTATTAGTTTCTTCTGATTACCTTCTTGTGAGAAATAAATCTCTATCTCAGGATCTTCTTCTTCAAGATCCTCCTGATTAACCGACGGTTCAGAATGCAAGGTAACTTCCGGAGTATTAGTGAACTCCGTCCCTTCCTTGTGATATAAGGGTTGGGTAACCTCTTCACTTAACTTTCTCATACTTAACTAATCACATTCATTCATATAATAATGAACATAAGATATATCTATCTAATGTATATCCATAAGAGGCAACCAATGCATGACAATACATTTAGCTCATGACATATCAACTTCATATGCATATTGAATAATAGTGCACAATAATCAAATAACAATGCACAATTATTCCAAGCAAATTCCCAAACGTTTTCTCTGATACCAAACAAGTGTAACACACCTTATTTGCATTCTTAACTTCCTTTCATGTTGATTTGGAACCAAAGTGAAGTCTCAAATAGCTTACAAAGTCTAAAAGAATCAAAATGAAAACTTTCAAGTTTTGAAAGTAACTATTCACAGCTTTTTGGATCAACTTTAAAAATTCATAACTAATTCTACAAAAATCAAAATTGAGTGGTTCCAATTCCTATTTGAAGATTATAAGTTCCTCTATAAGGTAAAAATACTCATTGGATCATTAACTTGCCCAATTGATACAGTTTAATGTGCAAAGATGTACTGTTCAATTGGTAATTTTTCAATTTTCCCAGGTTTTTCTTGATTTTCTTAAAAGTTTGAAATGCATATGGCCATAGCATGAACATGCACACATCCATACTTTCATAATCATAAATTTCAAATCAAGTCATGCATCATTCAACTCATTTGGAGTCCATTTACTTTGTTTCACGACAGGTCAAAGTATGGTGTTTGACCAACTTCACACTTGCTAATTAGTCAAACTTGCCTTTTTGTAACTTCATAATTTAACACACTAACTTCTAATACTCTTTTAATCATGATTAACCATGCAATTAGGAATTCTTAAAGCATACATTAGCTACCTCATAACCACCAAACATGCATTGGTTAAAATTACATATTACATAACACTCTTTATCCAAAATAACATTAAGTTTACAACATTAATCCACAATCATAAACATGTACAAATCTTGCTTCAAGCATCATGCACTTTCTCCTTACCCTTTGATGAGCTTCCACCTAAAAATGGTTAGTGGGAGAGAATGAGATTTTTGAAAAATCCCAATAGCAAAACTATCTAACATACTTTCATAAAATGCATGACAATTTTTCATATGAATGTGGAATAATAAAAGTGCAACATGAAACACATAAATGCATATGGCCATAGCATGAACATGCACACATCCACACTTTCATCATCATAAATTTCAAATCAAGTCATGCATCATTCAAAAAAAAATTTCATAATAACTTAGATTAGAGTTAGATGGTCTTGCTACCTTTAGCTCTTAATTCTCCCTAACTTGGATGCTCTCTTGATCACTTGGGAATTTACTTCCTTTCACCAAAATTTTACCTACACAATTGACAACATTATGGCCATCAAATACAAGCCATTTCCAAAGAAAAAAATCAATGTAATTCTCCCTTAATCATCCCATTAAACTTTAAAGGCCTTAAGACCTTAAACTTGTCCTTAATGTTTTCTAATGCTTCCCTAAACTTGTGGTCACTTTTACCTACACAAAAACTCATTTTGAACCCATTGGAAACATCAAAATTATCAAAAAAAATTTATTTTAAGGGGGAGAAATGTAATATCCATCCTTTTTCTCTAAATTGAAATAAAGGCCAAACCGATAGTCAAAAGCTGAGTTAGAGACCATAGATAGAGAGTAGAGAAAATGAGGAATAGGATGGGCCAGGAAGATTTCATACAAATAGGCCTAAAATACCGAAATTTGTGAAAACTTCAAATTTAAGTGTGCTAGGCCTAGAGTAATTTCATGATGGGTGACCTTATGGGAAGGACATAAAGGTCATTAAACAAAAAGGCTAAGGGCATAATAGTCCTTAAGCACAAAAATGTAAGGGCAATTCTGGAATTATGAAATAATAGTAAAGAAAGTAAGGGTAGTTTGGTAAATAAGGAAAAGAGGAAGGGTATTTTGGTCATTTAACAAAGTCAAAGTCAAAAATCAAAGTTGACCAAAATATTAGAAAAATTCACATATACCCAAAAGATTGAGCCGAACTTGTTGATCAAAATGAGATTCATCATATTTTTGAAATTCGGCCTAGATTTCCGTCTATAGAATTTTTAAGGTTAGACAGATGAAAATAATTGTTTGAGGTATCAAATGACCTCAGCCAGATGAGTTCAGGGTATGGAAAAATAAGGTGAATTTTATAGTATTTAATAAAATTGTTATCCTGTCTCCGATAAAAAGCAATTTCCTGAATCGGCGAAAAAAAATACTCAAAAATCCTGGAAAAGGAATTTTCTTTAAAAATTAATTACAGACAATCCAGGAACCAATTTGAGGAACCGAAAAGGGCTAGAGTATCGGTGAAAATTCTAGAAATTTTTAATGCCCTAAAACTCAATTGCTCGTCTTTTTTAGGTGTTTTGATAGGGTAGAGTAACCTTGCAGAAGTTGGGTGAATTCTAGGGGTATTTATAGGATAAATTTTTCACCATATGAGTAAGTAAATTGTGGAGGTTAAAAGAGGAATAAAACATCTCCAGAAAAGTAGAGAAAAAGTTACCGGAATAGTTACTTTAACTAGTATAAGTTGTAACTAGATCAAGTAACCAAATAGTAATTGATTCAGTTAGTCTAACTAAGCTTCTAACTATATTAAATGCTACTTTAAGAGAGCCAATAAGAGCCCACCATATACAAGAGAGGTAGTGAATTCTAGACCATTAGATCAAGCTTATTTTCCAAGACTAAATCATAATCATCCGTTCTATTGCACAAGATTAATATAACACAAAAATCTTCTCTTCTCTCCCTCATTGCCATCACTTCTTGACTGGAAAAGTGAAGAAAAAGATAGCATTAAAAAGCTCCAAGGAAGAAGAAAGAGCTTCACACACACAAGGTAAGACATCAAACCAACCAAACATATACCTTTTCTTAACCCATTTAACCTCTACTACATTTCTATCGATTTAGTTTCTTGATTAATGTAATATCCACCCTTTTCTGTAAGCCGACATAGAGGCCAAATCGATAGTTATAAGACAAGACAAGGTCCAGAAATAAAAAGTACAGAAAAAGGAGACGTCGGTGGAATTAAGAGACCCTGGTCAGATTAGTCATAAGGCTTTGAGATTTCTAAGAATATAAGCCAGGGACATAAATGTCATTAAGTATAAAGACCAAGGGCAGTATGGTCATTGGATAAAAATGGCTAAACCAGTAGTCCAAAGTCAAGTTAGAGGCCACGGATAGAAAGTGCGGAAAAAGTTGACGCTGTTGGGTCGGAAGTCGCAGAATCAGATTTGGCCCGGTGGATGGAAGTCGGTAAGAACTTTAAAGTTAAGCTTGCTCACCCTGGAGAAATTTTACGATGGGTGACCTCCTGGGAAGTTGCCCCAGGAATCAGAAACCAAAAGATCAAGGGCCAAAAGGTCATGGACAAAATGGGAATTTATGAAAAGTTAGATTGTGAAAGGGCATTTTGGTCATT
>JANTPZ010139653.1:0-22923 GCA_025593235.1 Vachellia pachyceras | reverse complement strand
ACTATTATTTTTCCACCATTCCAAGGCTGTGAAAGAGCTAGGAGGGCCATCATGCATGTAAACACCTTCCTCAAGATAAACTTCCAATTCTGATTTCAAAATTATTTCCACTCATAGAACATTTCTGCTAGGTTATAAATTCAGTAAATGGGTTTTAAGGCAGAATGAGTGAGGAGGAAGGCTTCTGCTATTTTGGTTGATGGGAATGGTTGGGAGGAGATAGAGATAGAGATAGGTATTGGGATTGGAGTGCCTTTTTGCTGTGTTTTCCTAGTTTTCACACTTGGACCATCAAACATGTCATGCTCAAATTTAATAAATGTATGGGGCTGAATTGGTAAGGCTCAGCAGACAAAAAAAACCCCACGATTTTATATATATGTTCGTGTGAATTTTCATATTCTAATCACATTCGTCCTTCATGTGGCATTTTGAAATTGTTAATTATAATAAAAATGACATATTTCTCATCAAATATTCTTCCACGGCCAGTAAAGCACCAATGCAATGTCATCACCGTGAAATAAAAATAACTAGCATGAGCGTTGTGCTATTTAAGCATCACCATTCACCAGCACCAAAGAGGACTATGGTAGCGTGGCGATGATGGTCGAATTTTCACACACAGAGACTCACAGGACGTAACTTGGTGGCTTTAATCAGGGAATGAGTCTAACGACTTCCGGAGGATTTCAAGTCTAATAGATAATTAGTGTGCAACGAGGTTGGAATTCTGAGCTGTTACTATATCTCAGAAACAGAAAAAACTTAATCAAGTTCAACAGCAAGATTTCCAGCGTTCAACAGAGAACACGTTAAGATTAAGATTTCCAAACAACGTTCAACAGCAAGTCATTAGTCAAGTTGTTTACCAAAAAACAAAGAGAGGAGCTGAAACAGAGAACACGAATGCGAGATCGAAAAGTGAAATGCAATAACGAAAAAGCAAACCTGAATGCTTTCGGTGAGCAGAGAACACGAGAACACGAGCAGAGAACACCTAAATGCTTTCGAGGAGCTGGAACCTGGAAGATGAGCAGAGAACACGAGTGAATAAGTGAACAGAGCATAGAACACAAAGGATAAATTCGAGCGAATCAAAGGCACACCTGAACTGAGCTTTTTCGATGAGGAGAGAAGATGAGAGAATGAGCTCAGAGAGGCACTGGATCTGGAATCGGAAGCAGTCAATCAGCGGCGGCCGGTGGGCTAGACGAGGGGCTAGGGCAAACGTTGAGCAAAGGGAGGGGGCGAGAGCGAGAGCGAGGGGGCGCGGCCTGTGTGTGCTTGTGCGAGGTCGAGGAATGACTTTAGTGTGTGCGTGGCGTGGTGCTGGTGCCTGAAGTCTGAAGGAATTTTAAAAAAATAATAATAATTTCAGGCCGGCCTGTCAGGCTAACAGGCCAAATAATTGGCCTAGGCCTGGCCTGTTTTTTCAAACAGGCCAGGCATGCGGCCTGGGCCTATAAAAGTCTGGCCTGTTCAGGCCTTTTACAGGCCAGGCCGCAGGCCCCTGACAGGCCGCCTGGCCTTATCCCACCCCTACTTGAAATTGACTGGAAGTTTCCTGTACGTCCAGGCATGACATAATAGCTCAGATACATCACGCCAGAAAACTTGTAGAGAGGCTGCGACCAATGGCTACTAATTTGGAGTGGTAGAACTTCACGGAGGTCATTTGGTGAGCCATGAGATGTCGGAAGAGGTGCAATTTACTTCTAAACTATGTGCAAGGAATTGAGTTGTTGGCATTGCATAGACAGTGAAACTGGCATTTTGGATCTTGACATCTGCGTTACACTTACTATTGGCATTATTTGATTATACATGATATCGGAGATGAAAAAGGAAATTGCAAACTACAGGTTAATCAGTCTCTTCTAGACCTTGATTAAGGCATCCGAATTGAAGATCAACTCACATGATTGGAGTAATTTTCCAAAGAAAAACTCTAGTGACTCTGAGTAATCTACTCGAACCCACCCCCCCCCACCCCAAAAAAATCGAACTGGCCTTTGCATTTCAGCATGGCTCAATCACTAATTTACTTGTTTTTCAACAGTTCCATGCCTTCCTATTCTTCTTTTTAATGTGATTTAACATATAAACTGATATTTTGCAGGGACAGAGAGAGGGGTGTTAGTTTCTAAAACGGACATTCAGGTTGGAACAACGTCTCCTTTATGAATTGCTTAGCGGAAAAGATGCATCTTTGCCTACTTTACCTCTTTGATCTTCCTGTCTTGCCAATTGGAAGTGGAAGAAAGCTTCTGGGATGCTTAAACCCAGTTCGTGTTGGAAGCCCCCCCCCCGGGCGTTTATCAACGATCCTGTTTTTCAATGGGTGGTATGAACTTTTTTTTGAATGAATTACATCATTATGTCAAATCAGAAATTCGGAATGCATTTAGTATGTGTATGTGATGTTAAATTAGGCCATAATATTCTAAAAAAATATCAGGATGAGCAATTCTTGCGAGTAGGCGCATTGTATGAGAATGAATGAATATAAATCCTGTGATACAGCAAAAAATGAAGCCATCAATTCAAAACCATCTATCTTTTGAACTCATCTTAAACAGAACAAGCATGATGAACTCTGAAAGTATGGAAAGACAGGGAGAAGAAGCTACCGACGCTAAGCCGTTGTGTCTTAGATTTTATTTTAGATCGCCAATATCTTATTGGTCAAGAGTAAAAGCAGCTGGAAAGAAGAAAAAAAACGGTTAGTTTGAAACGTAAGGGGAAAATGTAATGTCATCCACGAGTTTCACAAGAAGAGAAGAAAAAAAAATATTGAACCACGGCGTAATTTCCTTAATAAATCATGAAAGAAGGTTCGTTAGTGCAAAACTGTTGGAAAGGGAAAAAAAGGGAAATTGGAGAACGTGGCGAGAACTTGTTACGATTTCTGAGAGCAGATCATGGTGCTCTTGGCTTGAAGAGCCTTCAAAAGCCAAGTTTGCCTGCTGCCGTGGGGTTGGGGGAATGAAACATAGCGGTATTTTTGTTCGGCCGACGAATGAATGATGCACCTCTTGCGAAGATCACATAGCACTCTTCAAACACCACTGGCTCGTTTGGTAGGCTGAAAATGATTTTGGTGAAAATGGAAATGAGGATGGAAATGTATATAAATATATAAATAAATGAGGGGTTAAAAAATTAATTCCATGGAATTAAATACAATTTCATGGGTTACATCATATAATTTATTTCTACCCATTTTGAATTCCATTTCCATTTCTATTTCCAATTTCACCCCCTAATTCCACCACACCAAATATAGGAAATGGATTCCATTTCCAATTCCACCATATCAAACATAGAAAATGAATTCCATTTCCAATTCCACCCTACCAAACACAAATATTCCTATGGAATATACTGTTCTGCTTATCCGTGCAATCTATCTATCTGATCCACTCTCTCCCTCGCACTTGGATCTCCTGCCCCTCGCACAAGATGGGAAAGCTATCAATTTTCACCGTTCGATTGATCTGGCGTTCCATGTTTTCCATGCCTCCATTTTACATGCCTTTCGCTACATTCCCCGTTGCTTTTTTTTTTTATACAAAAATTTTAGGAAAGGGGTTGGGTTCACTCACGATCTAAGGGCAGGACACCTAACTCATAATCCACTGGAGCATGTCCCTGCGGGCACTGGAGCATGTCAAGCAGACCCTTTAGTTTTGGCCACACAGGTAGGTCAACCCAGCTTCACTAAGCTATGGGGATACCTTTCCAAGCGCTGCGACTGGAGTCACAACAAAGTGGCACTTTCCAGGATCGAACCCTCTCTTTATGTGAGAGTACTAACCCAATCCCTTTGTCAATTGAATTCACAGACGATGGGTATTTCCTGTTGCTTTTAGCGTGTCCGTTCTTTACCCAATTGCCTGTCTTGTGAGAAACAGGCCTATGGGTTTCGATACACAAAATGGATACCAAATGGGCCAATCGATCATTTTTAGCATATTGGGCATTCTCCGCCGTTCTACATAAGTAAATTTCCCGATGGAGCTGATATGCAGATGAGTATTTGATATTTTTTTTACTTTTACGATTTGCTTGCATGTGTTTCCGGCAGATTTCTGCAAATCGTTATTTGATTAACTCAAAATTAGACTATCTCATAGGATGTCGTCAATTTGGGATTAAGCTAATCTGGTTTCTTATGGATATTGATTGAGAATATGAAAAGCAATGTGAATAGCTTGCTCCTGTTTTACAGTTAGCTTGATTTATAATGTACTGTCAAATTGGGATGATGAATTGATATGGTTCTACGGTGTGTATTGCCGCAGAATTGTTGGATGAATTCCACAATGCTACCTCTGAGACAAGATTAACTAAATTAAAAAAAATAGGGCGGCAAACGAGAACACAGAAAAATTAACGTATAAAAATGATTGAGATAAAGAAATGGAACCTCCTATAAAACACCAAAATTAAAAAATGTCAAGAAATATTCAGTTATCTCCAAATTTATACGTAAGGCATCGTTCCTTTTGCATTCAATTACATTATACAATTATCAGTACTCATCCAAGTATGTGTATAACATCTCATCCTTCTTTGATTTGCGTTTGCTAAGCAAGGCCCTCAGGAAACGTTTACCTTTACTGGGGTTCTGTTCCACGTCTCTGCCTCTGCCTCTGTCTCTTTCAGCAGATATTCGCATTGAAGCTGATTTGCGAGGCTCGGAAGGGTACTGATATAAACATAAAAATAAAGGCATCAAACTAAGTATATCTATGATTATATCATCTAACGTAAGTAAATTAAGGTGGGGAAAGGCCTGCTACTCACCCATCTTCTTTCATTAGAAGGGGTAGGTGTGGTTGGTCTGCTTTTGTTTGGAGTAGTCAGTCTACTACCAGACTTTGGTGTTGTAGGCCTACTTGAAAGAGATCCACTACGGAATAGTGGAAATGTGTGAGGCGAAACCGACCTCCTCTCTGCGGTGCAAGTAAAGATTGATTCAATAGCTCTATATATGAGAAAATTGACTAAGAAACAACAACCAAATGTACCATAAAATAAAATATTACTAGACGAGTATATCACCTGAGTCTCTTTTTGGAAAGGTGGAAGTGCTTGGAAGAGATCCTAGTCTCTGAGTACGTAAAGAAGGTGAGGGGGAGCGCCCTTTCCTGCTTCTTTTTTTTTAAAGAAAAATAAAAAAACATTATATCACGATTTGGGTTTCCGTTAACCAACAAAGCCCTGGAATTAACGTATAGAATGTGTTTATGGTTTCTACCTCGGTGCAGATGTTGGGACTTCTCTGATTGTGGCTCGAACAGCTTCACAACACAAATCAAAATATAATTTCATGCTAAAAATCATCCCCTAGAGAACTGAAAGAAAGTCATGGAGGAATATAGATACCACTCTTGAAGTGATGCCAATCTTCATCGTCTAGGGCTAAGTTGCATTCAACATATTTTGATTTTGGGCGGCTAGAACCATGCATGGTCTCCCCAACTGAAGATTGGAACTTAAAGAATGTGATTATTTAACATTACAGAAAACATCTAATACATGACAAAGTAAATGAAGAGGAAAAACAGATAAACTGTCCCCAAAAGAATTTTCAGAAATAATAGAAGAATATGAGATGTTCTTGCCTGGCAAGATATAACGCTTGTGATATTTTGGAGTACTGATCGCTAGTGACTGTTGGACCCGCCCCTGATGATCCATATAATCTTGGCATGTCCTCATTCTCTAAAATACCACATTAAGGGAAAACAATGTAAGCAGCCTACACAAATTTCTCTTCATTTAATAATAATAAAAATAATCATTATCAATGAGGGGCAGCCTTTGAAGCCACAACAGTGGACGCAAGACTATGCCACACTGGACAATCTTTATTTAGCTTTAAACAGCAAAACAAGTGCCAGGACTAATTGAAGCAAGCTTTTGACTCGATATTTGATGAGAGAAATTGCCAAAGGCCAAGATTGTATGGGATCCCTTGCCAATATAGGATGCTCTGAGTAAATAAGTATGGTGATTCTTCAACTTCAGTTTTCGAGAGGTACTTTCCCACCACACTCGCTGTCTATCTAGTGTCAGAGTTGGTGGTCAGCAACTCCAAAAATGGCTGCCAACAAAGAATTTTGACCAATGACAAAATTGAGGGAAGTATTGCAAAGTGTAGCTGTCAAAATGTTCGTTCTCCAAGGGTAGCCAATTGATGGAAACCAACATAGTAAGGGATGCCCAATCCTACACTTAGTCTATGAAATGCTCTATGGGGCGCATAAGAAGATTAATTCACCCACTTCAATAGCTAAATTTTGCAAGAGAGTCCCATGTCCCACTTAGGCCATCAATTTCAACCATAAATTCATTTTGTCCATCGTAACATTGATATTTTACTTACACTGTCGTTGTTCTTTTACCACAATTTTCCAAGGGGACATCAACCAGCGTACCATGGTCCGCGTAGTTTATTCACATTACTTTCTAAAGGGTAAATCTTTTCCTAATGTAACTGATGAAACAGAAATCTTCCCGTAGTCTCCATGATGTAGAAGTGATGTTTAGGTTTTTATGAATAATAATTCCTAGTAAGATATTGGTCTTCTGCACATGTTATACTATCAATTAGTCAACAAAGGAAGAGCCAGATACGAAATGTTTTCCTACTTTCAAATATTCATTTAATGAATTTTATTTTTATAGAGCTGAATGGAAGAAAACTTCAGTAAACCTGTTCGATACAAGACACCCGTAGCTCTGTTCCAGAAACTTCAACAACCTTCTCATCCAACAAATCATTCACCTTATAGGTTACAGAACCTAAATGGTCCACTGTATTTACAAGAGCTTTGACAGTGTAGTCCTTCAATGTTTCTGCCACTCTGATATCATGAGATACAACCAAAAACGACATGTAAGGGCGGATATCAATGGTGCATTAATACCTGAATAGACACATACCAGCTCCATCTAGTAACTCACATATGGTTTTGGTCATCATTGGTGTATGAGAGTTCAAAATACTCTGCTGCCGAGTATAATTGAGTTCTGAGATTTTTCAAATCCTAGAAACATATATGAAATAACTAAGATAATCAGCAAAAAACTCTTTTTCACTGGAGGGCTTAGTTAAGAATTTTGCTATGAAGAAACAATAAAAAATCAATACACAGAAAACATATTATTCACAAGTCATGTCGTGCGCATTGTTTCAAGCTTACATTGGACCCACTCTAGTTTTCCATAAAAAAATAAAGTCATAAACTAAGTGCATTAGACCGTGAAGCTAGTAAAGGGTAGCATATACCTTCAGGCTATCATCAAAGAGCAAGCTCTGCTGCATGAAAGCCTCGTCGTAATTGGAAGCCTCGCTAGATAAAGGCTCAGATGACGAAGTTGTGACCTTACCCATGAATGGAAATGTTGGAAGCTATCCACCTTATTCAACAAAATTAAGATGAAAGTTTCAATTGTAGTACGAAGGGTAAGAGGGTGGAAAAGAAAAGTTGGCCTCTACAAATGAAGAAATGCCAAGAAAAGAGAGACATGAGGAAAGAGACAGCCTCTTCTCTAACAACTAATAAGATACGAAAAGCTAATATTATTAAAATCAGCAGCAGATAGCATCATTGTGCCCTGCGATGCTTCTAAATCTTAAACTATACCAGAAACGAAAGTAACTAAGCACTGGAGTTTCTTGACGCTGCAACAACAGAAGAAAAAAGTTCATTTTTGTCCAAATCTTCGACAACACGCACATCATAGTAAACTTCCAACAGACTCGCGACAAAATAAACCAGACTGCAATTGAAACCTCAAAAGCATAAAAAACATGTGAAATTTCAACAATATTATATTCAAAGCGATAAAGAGATCGGGTGAATAGTTGCTAATGTTTCTAGTTCCGAAAGAATCAAGAACTCACCCCCAATTAAGCCAACTTACAAAGGTAGACCTAATCAGCTAATGGCACTCAATTGATTTACCTTTTTTTTTTGGGTGAACCTCTCAAAACCAATTCGATGCGACAATGTTTGTTGACGGGATCAGATAGGAAGTGGGGCTTCAAGGGAAAATGCAAAACTAGCCTGGTACTCCTCTTACTAGGCTTCGGCGTCTTCTTCTTCTTCTATCCGACTGGGACTAGGCTAACTGAAATCCACATCCCATTTGAAACCTGAGCACGAAAAACGTGTACGTTGTGGGCAACCCTTCACTTGAGGAATGGTCAGAATGGTTTTGGTATCCGATTATGGCTAAACCATTGGAAGCTATAAGGAAAGTCAATTGTAATGGCAGGGCAGGGAAGGGAGCGAGGAGATAAGGGAAGAGGAAGGGAGAGGCACGCGGAAGAAGGAAAGAAGAGCAACGAGTGTTCTGATTTGGAAATTTTTAAATGCCAATAGAACCAAAAAGTCTGCTGCTTTGGGAAGAAGAGAGCATGGTCCCTGATGTCACATGGCCATTACCCTCTCCCTCAAAAGACGTCTTCGCAGAGTGCGCAGCGATACTGTGACCACCCGAACAGTGCCCCCTACTCGTGTCCAAACCCCGGACCGGATCCACGAAGGCTGGGTGTCACAAGGGCCCATTACCCTTTCTCCACAAGGACGTCTTTTGGGGGAGAGAGTAATGACCCCGTGACACTGTGCAGTCAAGCCCCAGCTCTTATCATTGCAATCTTATGGGCACTTTTTTCACCTCCTTAAACTTGTTTTTGGGAGCTTTAGACCAAATCATTTTTAGATTTGATAATTTTTTATTTCAATAGATGATAAATAGAGTCTAGAAGCACCACGACGATAAGCCAGGCTCAACTTTTTTTAAAAAAAAATAGAGAATAAACGGTGAAATGATAAAAGAAACAACAAAATCCAAGGTGCGAACTGGAGTAACAGTAGCGTCGGTTAACTTCTAGTTATGCATGGTTTACAAGGATGGAAAGGGATGAAGTTGCCATCCCACTGATCCCAGACATGGGGGGTCCTACTTTCAGCTTTGCTAGTTTGGCTTCAACAGATTCTGCTCACTTCTCCTCTCTTTCACTTTTATGCCAGCAATGAGTTTGATGAATCTGACTTTCAGTGTCATAGGCTTTTTTTTTAATCAGTTAAGTAAACGATTTTACAGATTTCAAAATAAATATATGAATCAATCTTTTTTTCAACTTGTATATAACGGGGTTAAAAATGAATTAGCAAATAAACACTTAGAGTTGAATATTAGACGACAATGAACTGTTCACACCTTCCCTGGCACTCGATTTTGATCGAGGATTCAACTGAGCCTTCATTAATGACATTAATTTAATGTTAACGTGTTGCCCTCCACATCAATGGCGGCCATTTTTTTAAGGCATGATCTCATGTGAAAACTTGACTTTTAAGTTCCATCTACCATTGGTTTAACTATATCTTTTATTGAACTGATAGTATCCGATACAATTATAATACTTCAAATGACAAGAGCCTTTTTTTTTTTTAATCGCAGAGGCTGGATCTGATCTGAGTTCCGAATACCCCACACTTGGTTTACATTTACCGCCAACCTAAGCAAGCTTGGGGCAAAAATAGCAATGTTTTGGAAAACGAGTTCGAAAAAAAACTGATAATTCTCTCAATGGGGCAGATGTGCGTGAAAGAGCGGGTAATTCAAACTGGACTAATCGGGTCAGCCCAACATGCAGAAAGGGCCTCTTTGTTGTTGACTGTGTTAAAGGCCTATATTTCAAACATTGTTAACGATTCGAGCTTTCAGCTACCTGAAAGTCCAAATTTGTTAATAAAGCTTCCTGTTTTTGAACAAAAGACACCATTTCAATTTTTACGTCGCAAAGGGTAAGCCCTCAAATTTTTTTACTCCTTGGAATAAAGTCGTTACCCAATACATTTTTAATTAATTTATACCTTGCACAGTAATTTTTAACGTGTTTCAATTGTAGAACTATTTTCATCAATTCTGTTAATTAATATATTCTTTAAAAATATTTGGATCGCTAAAGATGAAAGCTAGACATTTTTCATGTATTGCTCTCTCTCTCTCTCTCTCTCTCTCTCTCACATATTCATGACTCTTTTGTCAACGGTCGATGAGCAGCAGCGTCAGGAACAAGTGCTTTCGTTCCTCTTGGCAGGGTTCCTCGGCTCGAGTCCGAATTATATATTTGTATGCGTGCATGTTTACCCTGATTGCCACCTAAAACGAAAACAGAAACTCCTCATCAGCTCACCCTTGAAGGAGATACTAGTATGCTTCTTTGGCTGAGTTAGCAGCCGTGATATGATGCATGAACTGGGGGGGGGTTGTTTTGGAGGCCTAGGCCATAACAAGGAAACTAACAAACAAGTGGTTGTTCTTCATTCATGGTTGAACCAGTTAGCTGTTACAGCTTTGAATAGTGCACGTTAACACTGGGCAAATTAAAGCAACTATCTCAGGCGGCCCTGGGAATTACAGTATCATATGTATGCCTAGGAGGAGGTGATCATATAATAATGTTACGTTTCATTAATATAAAATGAACACTTCCTTGTCGTCCTGTACAAGTGATCGATAGGCGCCGTGAGGGCTGATTAATTAGGTTTAGGATGCTCCTATTTCCTCTGCCCCTCCTGCCTCCTGCCTTTCCACTGCACCACTTGCTTCAAGCCATCACAAACGCTCGCCTGCACTTCCATAAAATTACATCATCGTTAAATATTCTTCTTACACACACACACACCCCCCTACCCCAGTCCCCAAACCAATCATTCATCAGTATACAATAGTAATGTACTGTTAACAAAAAAGTCCCATTCCTCCTTTCTTTAAGGGGCCACTACTACGCGTATTGCTCTCGCCACTGTAACCTTTCTCTCTGCCTAGCTGCTGCCATGTTACTTTATCATTTTGCTACATTCATTTAACTCTCTCACTGTCACCGCTCCCTCCTCCATCCTAATCATACATCATACTACAAAGCTCCTAACTTGCATCTCTCCTTCAATATAATATACCTTCCAGCACTTTTACTTTTTTCCATTAACATATTTATATTCTCTAATGCATGACGTGCGTCATAAAAATATTTGAAAGATTTCATGCTGGCTTTTAATTAGTTATGGACGGGCATATGGATGAAGGCAAGTACCTGTCTCTTCCGTCGAGACAAAGAAATAAGGCGTCATCTTTACAAGGTAGCTAGACAGAATCCGTGGGAAACAGTGCTTAATACAACATCAACCAGCTGGCTGAACGAATGAACTCGCATGCCATGCGAAATGAACAGGTGTGCAAAAAATGATAACTGATTTTGTTAAGTCCCTTCTTTAACACATCATAATAATCTTTCCAATGAATCAAGGCATATAACCTAAACAAGACCCAAGCGAACAAAAAATAAGACTTACCCAGAGATGTGACCTCGAGTTAGATACGCTGCCGAAAAAGCTCCCTCTTCTCCTAATCCCAACCCTTGATATCCTTACCTTGGTGGTACGGCCATCTGCAGTACAGTTTGAAAAGTCAAAACTGCCGTCCGCAGCCTCTTCCTCCTCCTTCTCTCTGTTTCTCGTGAAACTTCCCCACCTGCTGGACCCAAAATTTCCGTTCCATTGATCCTTACTCGCGTTACTGTTAGACGATGTCAGGGACATGGTTCGACCCATGTAAGGACCGTCCAAGACGGTGGTCGGCGACGGCAAGTTCGACACCTTGGCCTCCGAGAACAGCAGCCTGGGAGGCAGGTCCAAGGTTCGAGCAGTTATGGGCTTGACTTCGGAGGGGCGGTGCCTGGGCTTCCCCGGTGCTTCTTCCCATTGAAACGGGATAGAAACTGCCGCGTGAAGCGGAGGAGTTGAAATTTCCGGCGGCTTGGATGGCCTGGAAATCAACAAGGAGAGCTTCGGCGGTGTACCGTCGTTTGATCCCATAACCTCTCTGTCTAGCTAGCTAGAAGGCACCAGCAGATCTTCTATCAAATTAAACTATATATATATATGTATATATGATCGGAAGGTGAAGAGGTTGTGTGCGTTCTAAAGAGACAGAAGAGGAGTGAAGGCTGGTTTGGGTGGTGATTAATGTGAAGCGAGCGTGGCACGGAAACTGAATAACGCTCCCGGAGCTTCTTCTACCCACGAGAAGATGGATGCGCTTGTTATTTTCTTGCATGGTGTTGAGGAAACTACCGGAAGTACCCTTGTGCGCGGGGCAAGCAAATGGGTCCCGCCTTGAATATGTGTGATTGGCGGACAGCGACCATCAACGGTCACTCGCTCCTCTTCATAACGGATCAACTCGGTTGTTTGGAGCGTGGAAAAATCCTTAATTTGCCGGGAGAGAAAACCAGGTTTCAAAAGTTTCAACGTTACCTATTACCAAAATAATAATAATAATAATAATAATAATAATAATTTAACGTTGCCCCTACGAAACGGAGGTTAATCCTTTACCGCTAGAGACTGCCAATCTTGTACTGGTCAATCGTGTGCGCGCTTGTGTTTTGAAATTCCAGTTCAAGTAAAGTCTTTTTCAGACTCACACACTCAACCCATGTGTTTGGTGCCAAGAGAGGGTAAGAACGTATGGCCCCGAAAGCCTATAGATTTTAGATTTATTAAATACAAAGGTGCGTAATAGATCACTGTGTTTTTTTGGAAGGGGGGGTGACATGCCTGTCTCTGGAAAATGATTTCAAAATGGGCAACACACACATATTCATTTTCATCATTAGAAACTAATTAATTCATGTTTTGGCAATCACGTTTGGAATCATGTATACACAAATTGAGATAAAATTTCTCTCACATACTTACTTACCTTGATTTGTGTGAAATTATTCTTTCAACGAACACTTTAGTGTGGGATTGGAAAACTGCAGTGAGCTACGTTGGTCACTTACATTGCCAGGTGGCAAAGTAGTTATTGTTAATGGGTGGCGCTCATGGGTTGGGTCTTAATTAGAGGCATCTTTTCATCTTACTTTTTGAGCCATAGTGGGACTTATTTTCTACTCAGAAATTGAGAATGAATTCGTTAAATGCACTCTGAATGCTCGTTCCGCCGTTATAACTAGAGCCCTTTGAAATTAATCAAACTATGACCCCTCATCTCTTCACTCATTTTTAACTATTATTATTCGCTATCAGATATTTTTCTAAATCATACTACTGTCAGTCATCTGAATAACTGATTAATCTAATTTGAAGTTTGTGAATGTCCCTCCCAGAATAGGTATAAAACTCGAACCTTACATTGATAAACCAACTCTTTTTTCTGTAGTTAAGCGGCATGTTTTATTTGCACTTTCATTCCCCCCCCCCCTCTTGCAGGGCACCTGAATTTACAAGAGAACTGCAGTATATTCCTCATCTAGTCTTCATGATTCCGTTTTCTGTCATTTGGAATATCATTAATCAATTAATGGACCGCACACGAGCCTTCCTTCTGAATATTTATTAATTTTCCCCACAACCACGAAGTTGAGAGTTAAAGCCAGACCAGATCAGCGCATGGTTGCAGGCTACTTAATGGCTAAAATCCAACACAGCCACTCACAAGTCTTCTTCCTCTTTTCTGGAATAACAGCCATCAGTCAATCTGATAGGGGCATGCATAGTTTTAATTCATAGTCTTTAATTATGACCGGAGAGATTTCCAGATTAGATTACTACTGACCACCTCTGTCATTTCAATATTTATTTTGAGTGCTCAGCTGTAGGCATGTCTTAATGACACTGATGAGGATCAACGAATTAGTAGTTGCGAACTTTCTACTTTACCTTTGTTCACGCATATTCAAATAATAAATATGCATACATATACTGATATACTCACTCTCCTTCCCTCTACTCTACTGAGTCAACACGGCAAAAATAAACAAAGGAACAATTGTGGTGACCCAAGATGAGTTTTAAACAAAGAAGGATATCCTTAAAGTTGGCTCAATGGCCTCTGTAATTTACTATTCAATTTATAGGTAGGGTGAAAAACCCTGAATGATACAAGATCCTCACGTGTAAAATACAAGAGCATTCTAGAACAAATACAAATATTTACAGTCACCAATATAAGCTAATTATTTTGCACAAGCTGGATGCTGGGCTTGGGCTTTGAATCAACCTTGAAACCCCCTTTCAAACTAGGGCCTGGTGAGAAAATAAGTCCTAATTTACTATGAAAATCCAGAAACTTAGAGTGGGACAATTGTTTGGTAAATAGATCAGCAATTTGCTCATCAGAAGGAATGTACTTGACTTTAGGTTACTGATTCAAAACATGATCCTTAAATAATGAACGTCTAACTCAACGTGCTTAGATCTAGCATGAAAAACAGGGTTTGAGCCAAAAGCTACTGCACTCAAATTATCATACCAAACAATAGGAGGTTGTTTTAGATGATGAACTCCAATCTCTCCAATTAAAGATTGGATCCAAGCTAGCTTAATGGCAAGATTATCCGGTGAACGATTTTCAGATTATGCACTAGAACGTGCCACAACCTGTTATTTCTTTGTTAACTAGGATACTAATGAATCACCAAGATATACATAGTAACCACATATGAAACGTCGTCGATCATTTGGACAAACAGCCCAATCTAAATTTGAAAAACCTTAAAAAGAAATCTTTTAGAGGACAACTTTGCTGCTGAGCCCGATAGAGACCCTTGCATACTTCATGGATTATGGCTACGTTTCTTTTGATATAAAACATTAACTCAAGATAATTCATAATCTCTTTTAACGTATTACAATGACTAATAGAAGTTAAGACCTTAGGTTTAATCGAATTATGAATCTGCAAGAAAATCCAAACATCTACTCTTTTCCAAGCCATGCTCTTTTTAGTAGCACTAGAGGGCAAATCTTGAGTTAAATAAGGCTTTTTCTCAATTCTCAATAAATAAACCTAAACTGTTGTGTGTCAATCATGATAGACTGTCCAATTTAGCTTAGAATCAGTTATCTTGGCAAACATTGAAAGAACATCAATAGTTATCTTGGAATCAGTTATCTTGTCCCATAGATGACACTAATCAAATGACTACAAACGAATAGTTAATAACAGTCAAGAAACAAGTGGCAAAGAAACTCAAAATGGACAAATGAACTCCCAATTCTCCAAACAGAAGCAAACAATGCTTCCAACAAATAACAGTAATAATACTAAGGTTAGGCAAATTATCAAAATGTTGTTGCAAATTTGAAACAATCAGAAAAATAGTACAAATAACAAAAGAGAATCGAAAAATATCAAAAACTGGACTAAAACAACATAGGGAGGCCACAAAAACACCTTAGATATATAACGCGCTCCTACACGTCTCCTGATGATAGCACTCTAGCCAAGCCGTTATTGACCTATTCCAGGCTAGAAGACGTGGCAGCGAGAAGTCTGGAAAGGAAGACTAAGTCATGAGAAGTTATTTAATATTTCTCTTTTTATTTAATTCGTTATTCCACTTTATTTAGTATTTCCATTTATTTTCTGTCTCAATTTTCAAGTCTATCGACGCCACATCAACCTTCGTCTCCTCAGGTGTCTCGTGGTACCTGAAGAATTTTTCTGCCTTAAGGATCCAACCCCTCGGGTCGCCGTATGGAAATCATCGCTGTCTTCACTGTCAGCCTCCCAATGCGATTTAAGCTTTCCTCTCTCGCATCGGGTCGAGGCTGCTTCCAGAGCCGATACATTTTCCACGAAAGCGTCGATCGCATCCAACCGGGCAGCAATTGCAGCAAGTGGGTCACCGGCCGATTGGGTCGCCTCGAAATCTTGAGTAGTGTTGGAAGCTCGTGTGGTCACCATTTGATCGAACGGGGCACTGATACCAAATTAATAGCATCACCTTTACACAAAATCTCAGGAACAGTAGCTATAAAGAAGGAAAGCTCTATCTGAAAGAAAAAGGCAAGTATCTCACCAATCACTCTCAAATAGTCATGGAGTATCTCCGGTATTGACTATGTAAAATTCTCATGCATTGCTTGAGGGCTAGAGGCCAATATATAGGAAAATTACACAACGTTTTTTTGGAAAATACAATGAAGGTGGAATAACAGCTAATCCTAGTGGATGCCTATAATGTAGTAATTAAAACTTGAAAATGGAGACAGAAAATAAATGGAATACCAAATAAAGTGGAATAATGAATTAAATAAAAAGGGAAATATTAAATAACTGCTCATGACTTAGTCTTCATTTCCAGACTTCTCGCTGCCATGTCTTCTATGCCTGGAATACGTCAATAACTGCTTGGCTAGAGTGCTATCACCTGAACGGATGACAAGAATTCAATTAGTACTCACAAACTCACAGGCTTTGATACCATGTAAAGTAATAATAAAGAATAAGCAAGTAATCTGAGTTCTTCTATTGATATGCACAAAGAGGGTTTATATATATATAAGACTAAGGAGCCTACTCATTTATGCCTATTTAATATAATTAATTAACTAATATCTGATTTGTTTCACAGTTATATACAAAGTCCCTAATTATATTATTTTAACAAAGGAGAACATGACATAATCCCCTATTAATACAAGAAGGACGTCACCATTTGTAATTGGTGATATGAAAATTTATAAAAAAAATTCGGATGACATTTCTCAACAATCACGTCCAGTTAATCAACGATTATTTATTATATGGATAGATTAAGAAAAATAGAGTTGCTACTTTTCAGGTCATAAAAAAATTGAGTTGTTAATCGCAATGTTTCTTCATGTTATACTATGAATAAATTTTTACACATTGCAAAATTAGAATGCGTGCTTATTAATTTTTTTCATGTCTCATAATGGTGGCTGGCTATGTTAAATGAAATCGTCAGACAACTCGAAGGATTAAAGAGACAGATATTGGAGTGCTTACCACGATGTATTGCATGCCATATCCGGATTCTACGATTTTTAATAATTGTTCAAATCAAATGATAGTATCATATCAGAAACCACGATGATCATGAATGCACAACAATATGTGTGTGTGTGTGTGTGTTCAGCAAGCAATTTCCACCAAGGGAAAGAAATGGAAAGAGCCAAATCACACCGAACCTCAATTGCTTTGCTTGTTAGATGTACATACCCCTTTTTTTTGGCGATCGATGTTGATGCACACACCTCATGATTTTGAAGCAATTTCCAGGAGGTAAAGGAACCAAGAATCCCAAAACAAGAGAAAAAGAGAGATCATTTTTGTTTCGAATTCAACTGTGCATGCACTTAAACCCTCTGCAAACCCATAGCCAGATTACAAATAGCATGGCGCACACAAATGTGTCCAGCAATAGCACCACCCACACGTGTCTCTTCCATATCTGCCTTGCTCTATGTCGATCGCTGGCTTCGCCCTTGGGTGTCGTCGGCAAGGCAAAATCTCTGGCGTAACCATTTATATCACCACCTACCTCCAATCTATTCTCCCTCGTAGCATCCTTACCATCAATTCTATTGCTTTCTGTACTCACCCTTTTCCTCTTCTCCAAGCTTTTACCAGCCTGCTCAAGCAAAGGTACCATCACTGATTTCTTCCCTTTCACGGCTCCCGTGCTCAGATTTTGATCATGCTTGTTTTCGCCGTGCAATGGCTTTTCCGATTGCAAACGTGAAGTCATTGATTCTCCAAAGATAGGATCGAATTGAGCTTGGAAACAAAGCGGCGAGAGATCATCAGAATCCTTGATGGACCCGCCTTTCAACATCGCATCCAGTGCACACTTGATGTGATCTAAAAACAAAAGAGCCTCCGATCTCACGAGCTGTTCATCGAAAATTGCAAAATAGACAAATGCACGATCAATTAAGAACGCGTAGGTCCTTTTCTTAACGGTGTGAGAAAACATGGAATGGTGGGGAGGGGCCTGCTCAAGGCATTTTGAGGCTAATTGTTCAATCTTTGGTTCGTTGTACCCGTGTTGGGGGAGGATTGTGGTTCCTTTTGCAATACAGGCATAAAGGATGAAGTTCGGATTTGAAATCATGGAGGGGTCTATAACAAAAACAGTGAAATACGATTAACGAGCTAGAATGGCACGAGAAACAGGGATTCAGAGACGAGGCTCCAACCGAGGGGAGGCTTCCGGAGGAATGGCCTACATCCAGGCCCTGTGTTCGATCGATAAAGAGACTTCAATCTCTGCCTGCGCATACTTTGGCTCTGCCTCTAAAATTCTCAATCATCATTTACCTCTATCTGTTATTGAATCTGGGGTATGGGTATGGCGATAAATTGAAGGGTGGTAAGCCCAAAAAAAAAAGCAGAAGGATAAAATGAAGAAAGAATGGAAGATAATGGAGCGCCGATTAGTTACATGGACCGGTAATTCATTTACCAGAATGTGTAAGATATATTTATCTGATGTTTGTTATATAAAAATAAATAAAATTTAATTAATGGGGGTGTTTCATGTTTGTATACAAAAGTACCATTTTTATCTGGAAGCATATATTAGGCTCAAGAGAATTAAAAAAAAACACGTAAATCCTTTTTAACAAGGTAATGAGAGAGGTAATTGCACATGACTTTTCTAAGAAGTTGACATCTCAACAAGTTTGAGAAATTTTACGAAGTACGATCGCAAAATTCCACATGAATCAAACCTCCTTCCTTCGATACGACCAAGCTCCATGCTGTAGTGCAGCTCGTGTACACTCAACATGTTCACGTTTTTTTTTTATTTTGGGGGGGAGGGGGGGACTGTGGGAAATGAACGGAACTTGCTTGTACGCAGAGAAGAACGCGATGAGAAAATCTTACTAAGTAGCCTCTGTAGTATGATTGGATGAGAGTTGCTGCTCTTTCTTCCTTAGTTTGGCGCCCATGTCCTGCCAGTCGAACAACTGTGGCTGCTGCTTGTGCCGCCGCAACCGCAGCTTCTGCAGCCGGTGCTGTGGCCGCCGCCACCGCAATGGCATAATTTCTATCTTCAGTCACAGGTGTGGATGCTATGCTGTTTTCATAGTTGGTGACATCATCGTGAGAACTCTCCGCAGGAAAATGCTCGAAAGACATAACCTCTGCCACTTCAGGCTGTCTGTCTTCTTTCATTATCCTTCTGAATGATGTGATGGGTTCGCGCGGGTGGCATGCATGATAGCTGTGTGACATGGATCTTAGCATCATTATTTGATGCATATAGACATGATAGTGGACCATACATACACATGATTACTTCCCGAATAGGGTTCATGGTCCTGAATAGTGAATACAGAGAAAGGACCAGACAACTCAGCATCTATGTGGGAGCACATAAAAGACAACAGAAACTGCCATTCACTTGAGTTCCGATGAAGAAAGTAGCCTTCAATGCGTAAGGTAGAGTTTGGTGGTGCCATTACTTTTTGAAGCGGAATATCGATTTATGATTTTTATGGGGGTTTCTTAATTTTGGGGGGGGGATGGGTTAGTAATCGATCGGTGAGAAAATGCTTAATGTATAGGTATGATCAAAATAGTATTGAATTGTGTATAGAGATGGATATATGCGTTCATCAGCCAATCTTCCTATTGATATTGATGCCGAATTTGGCACAAGCGATTAGTGGCTTTACGCATTATTCAAGATGTTAAAAATATTATTTAAAGGATCCCTCCGTCAAATATCACCATTGTTCGGTTTTCAATGAGGAATTAAGAAACTAAATGGCAGAAGTCTGTGGTAAAAAATATTAATTAAAATAAGAACTAAGTGTATGCAAAGCAGGGGAACAATCACCTTCCTCGCCAGTGCCGACGAGTCCTTATTAGAAGACGATTTGAAAACCCTCTTCACTGACGAGAACCATCCGCCTCGATCCTTTCTTCCCCATCTCCGGCGAAAAGGTCGGCCTCTTAATATACCATCATTTACATGACAAGTAGTTCATCCATGTCAAAACTCGAAATATGGATCCTCAGCAACCTTAAAATGACTCTAAATACATTACCAGATACTAATAACAAATCTACGTCACTAGATTTCAGACCCAAGCAATCAGCCTCAGATGGAGTAAATAGGATGAGGATGACGCCCGAAACGATCGCCGTTGGTATTTATTACAGTACACGGGCGTTAGAGAATGTGATCCTCCGTAGGATAGTCCTTTTGACAAATAGAAACCTGACACGTCACCAAACTCGCTTCCAGGGCGCCTGCTATTTGAAAAATTCGAGAGAGGATTACTTTAAAATCCTGCATTACTACTGGGCAAAAAAGAAAGAAAAAAGGGCTGGCAGCATATAGAAATTTTATTTTAACGTGGTTGGATACGTGTGTGTAGGCGTGAGGTGGTAACTATAAATTCCTCCCTCCAATCTTATACAAGAGGTTTTTGGTTTTTATTGAAAAGATTGAGAAAGTTGGATACAACGTTTAAAATTATTTACCTACATATGTAATTAGTTGATATATCAGTTTATGAATCATATAAATTAATTTATAGAAAAATGATAAATGTATTTAGCTTCGATAATCCCACTAACAAAAGTCAACTAGTTTTATATTAAAAACTGAAGGTAGTACATGATAAGTTGCGTGGATCACCCGCGTTTAATTAAGCTTTAAGCTTCGGAAGGTGAAAAGGGAGAAAATGTGAGGTTAAGTTTTAGCTTTAAGGCCACTAAAGAGTGGTGGTTGGAAAATTTATACGGCTTTGTTTGGAACAATGTTTCTAAAAGTTAAACGCACGTTCAACGGTATTTTTCCGCAAAACGAGATAATATCCTCCATATATTTATCTTAACTTACGTAAAAGTACTTCTCTATCATGTTCCCAAACGAGGCATGGTTGCGTGCTAGGAACGCAATTGTCCTTTTGCCAATCGTTGAATATATGGGGCTTGTTCGGCAAAGCAATTGTAAAAACTAAACGCACATTCAACAGTGTTTTTCTGTAAAATAAAATAATTTCCTTCACATATTTACCTTTACTCACGTAAAAATACTTCTTTACCACTTTCTCAACACGCACGAATATAAGTACTGCGATGTACGTACGGATCACGAAAGTGAAGTACTGGACCCAGTAGTTAGTTGATTTTTTTTTTTGTTTTGGGTTGTGTTATGAATTCACATTTTGAGAGTGGCGCTGGGTCTTGAACATTGCACTTTACTCCTCATCTACACGGGCACTCGTTTTTTTTTTAGGTGAAACGGGCACTCGTTTTTGGTGACCAGGCCCTTTCATCTTGTACACGTCTTACCCCTCACTGCTTTATTTGCAAACCATTCCCACCTTGTGCCCCTTTTGCTACATGAAGTGCTTTTTTTTTTTAATGTTGCTACGTGAAGTCTTTTTATTGGAAGTGAAAGTGAAGCTGAAAGTAAGTTTTAAAATATGTTTGATAGGATGGAAGAGGTGCGATATAATTTTTAATTGAAATATGTATTTTTAATATAAAACTACCAAAATGCCTTTTATAAAAAAAATCGCCTATTTGCCTACATCCACAGCTATTCGATGGTCAGCAACCAATGCCACCAGAAAAATCCTCCACCAGCATGATCAAGCTCGACAACAATCAAAATGAAAAAAAAATTCATTCGTCAGAAAATTTGAGTGTGAATAAGGAAGAATGTGTCCTTGCATCGGATTGAAGTCGACGGCTTTATCACCGGTGAAGAAGAGCTTGGGTTGAATCTTGTATCGTCTCATACATGAAGTTGAGGGCTTTATCTCACCCTCAAATCTATGAAGGTTGGAGCTTGAAGAAGAAGATGAGATGGGTGATAGATGCTAAAGTGACGAAGGTTGGGCCAACAGAGGTGGGAAGGCGGAGGATAGGTAAAGTACATTCTGAATCAAACATTTATTTAAATATAAATTTATTTTGTCAAAATGTATTTTAGATAAAATGCATGCTTTCAATGATTTTTTAAAATTTTAACGATTTTCAAAATATGAAAGTGCAAGTGATTTTAACAATTTTTAAGATAATAACTGATTAAATGGTTGAGGACCAACATATCTAGCAGCAACAAATTAAAGGACGAATAAAAAACTACAAAAAGTTTAGGGATTCGATTTAAAATTGTTGAAAATTATATAAATTTTGTTTCACAACACTATTCAAAAATTTAAAATTATATTTAAAAGTGTTTTTCTACCTTTATCTATTTGCTTCCATGTAAAAGTGATTCTCAGCACATTACCGAGCGGGGCATGGACTTAAAAATTAATTTGAAAAAACAATTTTTATATAGTTTTAACCTGGATTCCTCCGTACTTGATTCCGTCTGCGCCACCACCTGCATCCCCAAATCAAACTGTGGCAGTGGGGCCGCTCCCTCACACTGACTTCGAAGAAATGTTTCATCCCAACAAACAGGTGAATTACCTACTTTGCATGCCTCTTCTTCTTCTTCATCATATCCCTCGCTTGATTGCTTGGTACCCTCGAACTGCTCCGGTCTTTTGTGTCCGCGTGGTCCAGTTCGCAACGATCAAATGATTATTTTCTATCTCATTTTTACTGCATTTGTCACTCATAGCGTTTTACGATTGACGCCTCTTTCTCCCTCGTCAGAACTTATCGAAGCCCTCAATTCCTTGAATAAGAGCCTCCATTGTCTGTTGTTTCTTCTGGGTTTGTTAATCACACCTTTATGGCTTGTTTGGTACGCAGAATTCATTTCGATGGATATGGAAATGGATATGGATATGGAAATGGAAATGGAAATGAGGTTTAAAAGTACGTTTGGTATGTCATGGAAATGGGGCATGCTTTTTAGATGAAAAGACCTAAAAGCCCTTGTAAATTAAAAAATCTTTTTTAAAATTCTTTAACCCATTACCGTCGAAAACGAAGGAGCAGGACATCACAGTCATGGGGTCGGCGTCGTGGGTTGTCATCGCAGTAGTGGAGTCGTCGCAGTCACCATCGTGGGGTCGTCGTCGCCGTCATGGGTCGTCGTCGAAGGAGCAATTGTAGGAGGTCGCAGGTGTGCGTCGCCGTCGCTGGAGA
>JANTPZ010139652.1:11042-29494 GCA_025593235.1 Vachellia pachyceras | reverse complement strand
CGGTACCTCCGCTCCCTCTCAAATGAAACTCTGAACTGCTGAAACTCAGCAGCCAAGCTCTCAAGTGTGGCAGGGGTTGGTGCTGCTGGATGAACGTCTGGTGCCTGCGGTGATGGAGCCTTCTCCTTCTCAGCCAGCAAATCATCAATGTCTATATATGGCTCAGGCTGGGGTGCGGGAGCTTTACGGATCCACTCATAAGTAAATACAGGGGCAGGCGCAAACGGTTGGTCCTCAGGGTACTCAGGAATATCCAACTCAGCGAACATGTCTGAAATGAGGTGCGGAAAAATGATAGCCTTCGTGGTTTTGGATGTGAGTACGGCATCACGAAGGGTGGAGTAGATGAGGGTGGATATGTCGAAAGAGATCCCCTGCATCAACATGTAAATGCAGAGGGCATGTTTCTTCGTCAGGTTCGCTAAGTGGCTGGTGGGTAAGATGTTGCTACAAACAAGATGGATAAATGGTTTTGTTTCTGGGCAACACTCAGATCGGTGAATGTACATCTCAGACCTATGAGGGACATGCCAACTCATCCTGGGTAAACAAAGAATCTCCGCAATATCGTCCCTAGGGTAATCGCTCATGAACTGAACGTAGTGATCACGCTCACCTAGGGGTAAAGAAAGATGGGTGCCGATGGTATGACGATTCATCGCATGTTGATGGGTCTCCCCACGGCAATCAATGAAAATATCGGTCTCATGGCAGCATTTTGCGTAAAAGTGGTGGACGAATGCGAGGTTACCTTAGGTATGTTCGCGAATAAGGCTGGTGAGGCCAGACTCAGTCATTCTACGGATAAAAGGATGGTCGGATGGTATCAGAGGAAATGAGTGTTCCTTAACCTGGGATGGTTCAGCCACAGGGCTAGGGGGTTCTACAACGTACGGTCTCTTGGTCCTAGGCATGGCTACTAGCTAGACTCACAAAATTAAAAAGAAAACAACAAAATACAGGGTTAACACAGTAAAAAACAACTGCAGCTATCGTTGGCCGCGGTGAAAAGTAGGGTTCATTGCGGCGAAAATGTAAACATTCGTTGCGGCGAAAATCGCAGAACAAGCAACAGCAACGAAGAGCGATGAATGAAATTGAAATCAAAATGAAATGAAATAAAAGAAAAAGGATTAAATGCTTACTCTAATCGAAAGGAATGAAGTGGTGTGGAGAAACGCGAGAGTCGCGGTGGCAAACGGCGAAGGGACGATAATGGTAGAGAAAGCAACGACAACGATGGTGAAAACAAAGGTGAAAATGAAAAAGGGAGAAGAAAATGAACTTAAAAAGAAAACTGTTGGGAGACGAAGAGACACAATTTTCGCCGTGGCGAACCAAGGTTTGGTCGCGGCGAAAATACGAAAAGTCTCGATGTTGGCCGCGGCGAAAAAAATTTCGTCATGGCGAACACTTCCCGAGATGACACACATGACAATCAACAATTTTGGCCGTGGCAAAACATCACAGAGAAGTACATACACAAAGATGGAAACATAAAATTCAAGACAATAGCTAGCATTCAAGCCTAAAACTTCAACCAATCAATATGCACATCCTAACTCTGCAAGCAAAACTCTTTTCAATAACAAACCTCTTGAAGACAAGCCAATCACAAATTCAAGAGAGTTTATTGAATTCAAAATAATCCTACACTATATATTTAAAACTAAGCTACAACTACTGGCAATGTTCCTCCTCCACACTTGAATCATTCATATTCACAACATAATCATTGAAAGCTCAAAACAAATGACTAAGGGAGGGAAAGGAACAACCTGAAAATCATAGCGGCTTATGGGTTTCATCAGCGTCCTTATGCTCTTTTTTTGATTTTCCATGCATCGCATGCATAGGTACCACCGGTTCAGCTGACACTCTTCTTGATGGCTCTGCAAAATCAATTGAAATACCTCTCCCGGAGGTTTCATCACTGTTTATATAGGGAAAGGTACTCATACACTCATCGGTTGGTTTCACAAAATGTGTGTATGGCAATGAAAGAGTGCTATCAATTGATGCAACATGAGTGCAATTTTCAATGGTTTCACAACAGCAAAATGGGGGATCAAGGGGTTTAAGAGGAATTTTCAAATCTTTATCATCAAATGGTGCACATGAATAAAGATGTGAACATGTTAGTTCATTTTCTATTTCAAATTCAGCGCATGCATCATCTACTACAACATCAAGGGTATTAACACTCAACAACGAATAATCCTCATACGGATGTCTCATAGCCTCATATATGTTAAAATTGATCTTACTTTCCCCTACTTCCATTAATATGCTTCCTACTTTCATGCTAATAATAGTATTAGCAGTCCTCAAGAAGGGTCTACCTAAAATCAAGGTGGACTCGCTAATGTATTCTCTAGACATGTCTAGCACATAAAAGTCAGCAGGGAAAACTAAGTCTTTCACTTTTACAAGAATATCCTCAACTATCCCATCTGGATACCTAATTGATCTATCCGCTAGTTAGAGTACTACGGATGTAGGCTTCAAGTTCTTGACCCCTAAGGCTTGATAAACTGACTTTGGCATCACGTTAATTGCAGCCCCTAGATCTAGTAACACTCCCCTATGGTTATTTTTCTTATAGTGCAAGGGATGGTAAAAGATCCTGGGTCTTGACATTTCACAGGAAGTTGTGGTTTAAATAAGGCTGAAACATTAGAGCTTACTTGGACTCTTTCATTAGGTCTAAATTTCCTTTTATTTGTGCATAAGTCCTTGAGATATTTAGCATATTTAGGGACCTTTTTAACTAAGTCAAGAAATGGTATGTTCACCTCTACTTTGCTAAACAAATCATAAACTTCCTTTTCATTATTCTTTTCAGCAAGCTTTTTATTCATCAAGTATGAATTTGGAAATAGGAGTTCATGAATGTTTAGCTCTTTACCTTTCGACGAGGTAGAACCATGCTTGCTTCTTTCCTTGTTCTTGCTCATTGTCCCTTTCTCCAGAACTATTCTTTCTTGTTCTTTTTGTTGTGGTGAGGCACTCTCTCTTTTCAGCAACAATTCTTCTTTTGTGCTCTTACTCCTCTTCTCTTTTTCAGCAGCTTGTGGAGTCTCCTCAAATTCACTAGCCTCTTCTCTTTTCTCATATTCTTCTTCATCATCAAATCTCACTTGCCTCCCACTTCTCAAATTGATTGCATTTAATCCCTTGGGGTTGATGACGGTATTCGACGGTATGGAGCCACCACTCCTTGCTTGTTGTTCACTCAAATTGTTAGAAAGTTGAATGATGAAAGAGTTCAAGTTTTCGGCTTTGGTTTCCCACTACTCCATCCTCTTCTCCAAAGAAGCGTATCTCGCGTCATTCTTCAAAGAATCCTTCTGAATAAGTAAGGCAAGCGAATTGAATTGGTTGGCAGTGGAAGCCTATTCTTCCTTGAATAGTACCAACATGTTTTGAAGTAGCTGATTCGTATCCTCCTTTAGTGGCTATGGCACACTCAAGGCTTGTTGCGTATTTTAAATGTTGGAGTTAGAAGGTCCAGCTCCTACACTCCTTTGAAATCTCTGGGCATTGGCTTCTTCACCCCTTCAACTGAACTTTGGGTTGGATTTCCGACCCTCATTATATGTGTTGGAATAGGGATCCCATTTCTGGTTTGGTCTCCCTTGATACATTGCAGAAACTTCTTCGAATCGGCTTGGGCACACACTTGAAATATTCATAACTGACCCACAAGTTTCACAACTTGGAGCAGCTAAATCCATGGATGGCGGTGATTTATTAGCAAAGTTTGAAGAAAATCACTAAAAAAACCTGGGAAAATAGAAAAATGACCATATGAACAGTGCTTTTTCACGAATTAAACTGTATCAATTGGGCAAGTTAGTGACTCAATGAGTATTTTTCCCTTATAAATGAACTTACAAGCTTAAAATATAAATTGGAAGAACTCAATTTCGATTTTTCTATAATTAGTTATGAATTTTCAATGTTGGTTCAAAAAGTAGTGAATAGTAACTTTCAAAAAGTTAAAAGTTTTCAAATTGAAACTTTTGATCCTTTTGATCAAAGTGAGGCTTCCCTTTGATTCTAAATCAATATAAAATGAAGCTAAAGGTTAAGTTAAGGTGTGTTACATATCCAGCCCATCAGTATCAACTTTTTCCGTGCTTTCTATCTGTGGGCTCTAACTTGACTTTTGACTACTGGTTTGACCCTTTTTATCCAATGACCATATTATCATTGGTCTTTATACTTAATGATATTTATGTCCCTGGCTTACATTCTTAGTAATTTAAAAGCCTTAGGACTAATTTGACTAGGGTCTCTTTGGTCCACTGACATCTTCTCTTTCTGTACTTTTATTTCTGGGCCTTATTGTTAGAACAGGATTTAACCAAGAGGGGGTGAATTGGTCTTATATAAAAAATTGCAGATTTAAAACATAAAGATAAGAACAAAGTCACCAAGAGTGAAGAAGGAAGATGAACACAAAGATTTATCCTGGTTCGGTCTCCTTGACCTATGTCCAGTCCTTAGAGCACCCCCGAGATTTCCAAATCCACTATAAGAAATAGAACAGGCTTTGCAAGCCTTTACAACCTGGGATTCACTCCCCCTTTTTCTTTTCACTATAACAGAGTATAACACCCTCTGTTTTCTAACTCACTTTCAGCCCAATATACTCAAGATCCCGTTCTTGAGTTTCTCACAAGTTTACAAGATATTTTGGCCTCAGATAACTCTCTAAAAAGAGTGGATGGCAAATAATGAAGCTCAGAGAGAATTAATGGAAGAATACAGAGAATGTAATAAATGCAGCTCTTAATGCTCAATAATGTTCGTCGTTGTTCTCTGTAATGAATGCTGAGCCTTTTATAGCTGAGAGTTGATGAAGTGTCCGTTAGACTGCATTCAATGGCCGTTACTCTCATCAACGATCAATTGCTTCTGCATTAATGGCATTTAATGCTTCTGTGTCAGACGACGATGAATGTTGCAGAAGAACGCTAATTTCTAATAACCTCGGACCATGCTTTGCTTCTTTCCTCATTGAGTGTTTTGAGCTCCTGCATTTATGAGGGCAGTGAGTATTCAAAATGTCGTTACACAAATAAGGAAATTAGGTAAGCAGCGTAGGTTGAGTGTGTCAGACATAAAGCTGTCAGTGAGAGAGAGAGAGAGCTGGTACTCGAGCATAAGCTTTTGATACTCGAGTGTTGCTCATAAAATTTCAAGGAGAAGTTCAATACTTTGATGTGATACTCGAGTGTTATGAAAAGAATCAAATACTCGAGTGATGAATCTCAGTGCTTGAGTGTTAATAATACTTTCTAGAAATACTCGAGTGTTCTGTGCAAGTGATGAAAAATAATTCTTTCAAATCATAATACTCGAGTGCTGAAATCATGATACTCGAGTGATGGAAACACTTGAAGTGAATGCTGGAAGTGTTGAGATAGAGTATTGATGAATAGTGAAAGTTTTCACCCCGACACTCGAGTGATGAAAAGCTGGTACTCGAGTGTTAGCTATGCTGGCAGTCAATACTTCCAGTGTTGGCTTCCAGTGTTGAGAGTTTTACCACAACACTCGAGTGCTGGAAATCTGTGCTCGAGTGTTGTCTCTGCTGGAAGCTTTCACTTGAAGTGTTACTTGAAAGCACTGTCAACAGTATCAACACTCGAGTGTTACAAGTGCAGTGCTCGAGTGTTGGCTATGCTGTTAGCCAATGCTGGAAGTGTTATCTGACAGTGTTGAGAAAAATGGTCAACACTCGAGTGCTGAGATTTAGTGCTCGAGTGTTGGCAATACTTTCAGCCAATACTTGAAGTGTTGACTTGAAGTGTTTACAAAAATCTCAATACTCGAGTGTTGTGAACCCAGTGCTCGAGTATTGGCTCTGCTGTCAGCCAACACTTGCAGTACTCCATGACAGCATTATTTTTAAACATTGTTTTGACCTAATGCTCGAGTACTGACTTGCAATACTCTAGCATTGGCAACACTCTATGCCAATGCTTGAAGTGTTCACTCAGAGTATTAGTAAAAACTCATTTTCAAGTAAGTGTTGGCCACCCTAACTTCCACTTACCTGAAAGTAAGCTGTCAAGTAACACTTCAAGTGAAAGCTTCCAGCATGGTCAACACTCGAGTGCTGAGATTTAGTACTCGAGTGTTGGCAATACTTTCAGTCAATACTTGAAGTGTTGACTTGAAGTGTTTTCAAAAACCTCAATACTCGAGTGCTGTGAACCCAGTGCTCGAGTATTGGCTCTGCTGTCAGCCAACACTTGCAGTACTCCATGACAGCATTGCTTTTAAACATTCGAATTTTGAATATCTTTTATGATCTTTACTTCGAATTTTAAAGATTAATAAAAGACTAATATTGGATGATGATGATGATGCTCTCCATGAGTTCTATAAATATAGAGACTCATGAGCAAGAATGGCATTACAATTCAAATCTGATTGTGAGCCACATAAACCCTAGAGAGAGTGAGACGTGAGAAGCACTAAGGCGCTGTGATTTTTGGGAACTGTTCGCTGGATACCGGTAGAGGGAGACGATCATAAACATCAGCTTCTTGTGATTGAAAGCAAGAACACGGAAGGTCGTGGAACTTGAAGAGATTTGAATGCTAGGAGCGCTTCATAATCTAAACGCAAAGGTATTACTCTATCTCCTCGGTCTAAACGCCTTTGACAGATCCATAAGGGGATTATAAAGTTTTAAAATTTCGTTGCGTGTACTATGTTCTAATCCAACATAGCCCATTGCCAACTTCATATAGGCCTACAGGGTTGTACGCAAGAACAATCCAACATGAGCTTTAATTCTAATGTTTATTCGAATTTTATATGTGTATATATAAATTTAAATTGACAACAATATTATATGTTAGTTTAAAAATTTAATTTATTTGATAAATTAAATAACTAACATTGATATTTAGATTTAATTTATAAAGATAAATCAAATTCGTTGGCTCATTATTTGAATTAATTATATGGATATGATTTGATCAAATTAGATTATTCCAAATTAGAATTGCAAAATTCAAATTTCATGTTTTGAATTTCAAATTTTGAATTTCAAGATTAATGAAGATTAATCTTGGATATTTTTTTAATTTTGAATTTCAAGATTAATAAAGATTAATCTTGAATATCCTTTTGAAATTCATATTTTCAAGATTGATATGGAATATCTTTTGAAATTTGAATTTCAAGATTAATAAAGATTAATCTTCACTACTAGAAAAATACCACTTAGCGACGGAAAAATATATCACTAAATGGCTAGTTTCCTTCATAAAATTTCCATTTAGCGACAGAAAATATTAGCGACCCTCGTTTTAGCGACGGATAAATCCGTCGCTAAATCGCATTTTTCTAGTAGTGCTTGAATATTTTTTAAGATTCGGATTATCTAGATTAATAAAAGATTAATCTTGAATATCTTTATATCTTTATCAAATTCGGATTTTCAAGATTAATAAAAGATTAATCTTCGATTATGATGCTATGCATGAGTTCTATAAATATGGGGACTCATGAGCAAGATAGATATGCAATTCAAATTTGATTGTGATCCACTGAAACCCTAGAGAGAGAGTGAGACATCAGATGTGCTAGCACACTACCATTCTTACGAACTGTTCGCGTGGATACTGGTAGAGGGAGACGATCAAAGGCGTTGGCTCCTTGAAATCATGTTCAAGAACGCGGAAGAGTTCGCGTTGAGAATTGAAAGATATCCAAACGTAAAGGAAGCCGTGAATTCAAGAACAAAAAAGATATTACACTATCTTCTCGGTCTAAACGCCTTTAGCAGATCCATACGTAGGATTAGAAAATTTAAATTTGCAATCATTTCTTCCGCTGCTTGTACGTTCTAATCCCAACAGAATTAAGACGGGAGATATAACTCCAAAATTCCACAAAATGCATGAATGAGAAGTTTTAAGTTGTAAATGTTATGTCATGTTGAATGTGGAATTATTGTGTGATAAACCTCTACATTCCTAGTATGGATAATGACAAGTAGTTATGTTAGAAAGGTTGATTAGTTACGTTGATTGGAAGCACGCATGCAAAGTTAAGATTTTGAAGAAGTTAAAGGTAGAGAAAGGGTCCAACAATCTTAACAAAACCCTAACTTGAGGCTACAAGGAAAAATAGTAAATCAAGTCCAATTGATCTAAAAATTTCTAGAAAAAATATTTCATATGTCAAGCTTCAAATTGAGCCTGATTAATAAGCTTGGAAAATGAAAATTTACCAAAGTTGAGGATTAGAAGAATTTATATATTTCGTATATCAAGTGTCAATTTTCCACCTTTTTTTGGATTTAGAGTTTTATAAGAAAAGTTATGGATTTCCAAAATTGATGCAAAAATCTTGGAAAATGAAAATTTACCATATGAATAGTAGAAATTCACACAATAAATTATATCAATTGGGCAACGAATTGGACAAATTGATATTTTTCCCTTGTATAGAATTTAATAAGATTCATTTAGAGACTTGAACCACCCAATTTCGATTTTTCTAGAATTAGTTATGAATTTTCAAAGTTGGTGAAATTTTCAGAATTTACCAAGTTAATGGTGATATTGAATAGTAACTCATCCCAACAATTTTCAATTCACTTGTTTGGCCATTTCAATGCTTATAAGGGTAATTAAGTGGCTCATTATAGGTCTCTAATGAAGATAATGGGGAAATAAGTGAGGTGTTATAGAAAGCGGACAGCTTTCATGGTGTGTTGCTGACTCCTCATGCTCTTGTTATATATTCAATGTTTCTTTGGTTTGATTCAGTAACTTTTTCCTTTTTGGAACAAAAAATGAGAACAATAACAATAAAGATGTTATCCTTTTTTTAATACAAAGTGTAAGTAACTTGCATATTGGGAGCTCACTAGGACTAGGACATACCCTTCAGGCTCCTAGTGTGTTTATAGAAGTACTTACAGATCATCTAATGCCAAGCCTCATATTGAGAGCAGGATTTACACTCATGACCTTTTGGGTTATGATTCAATTCCTTACTAACTGGATTAATCTTTATCTGTCAATAATGTTATCTTTTGATTCAACTACATATCCGTGAAAGGCGCCTAAAATATTGCAGTGAATGCTCTAATACAATGCAAAAGTGCATGATTTGTTTATCATTGCATCGTAATGTTACAAGCAAGTTCGTTAATTAAGAATATCATTGGGGGGCTGATTAATTATTAGTTTCCATATATACTCTCTTTTTATCAAAACCCTTATCGAAGAATCTTATATTTTTTATTTAAGCTTTGATAGTTTAATTCAATAAGCATTAAATACTTTTTTCATATATGCCCACATTTAACAAGGGTAGTGAAAGGTTATAAATTAGCATGATGTTGGAATATAATAGAGTTAATAAGAGTTATATTAGAAATCACTTAAAATTAATAACAAGTTTAATGATTTTTAACTATTTTTATTAGTACGTGGGAATTGTTCATGAGGCTCTAGTAAAAAGGACATGGGGAATGTGTGTATTATCTTATCTCTTTACTCCTTTCCTTTTTTTTCATTTACGTCATTACTTGCAATTTGCAAGCAAGTTTTGACACCAAATGAATCTTGGAGAAAGCTATCAGAGTTTTTCAGAAACTCCATTTAAATTGTGTTTATCCTAATCATTGGTCCACCTTAATGTTACATTGATGATTTAATTTAATGCATTAAAAACAATGTTTGAGGTATCAACATGTTATTAAATATTCTTCCTAGGCAAGGTCATCAATGCATTTTATTAGTTGACTAACATTTAGATCCAATCTTTAATTCTGCCTTTACCTTGTTGATTTATTTAATATTAGTTAGAATAAAATACTCTCCACTAACTAGTGCTTGGTTGGATTGATAACGCCATCCAACCAACATACATGAGGTCTCGGGTTTAAACCCTTTACTTTATTTCCAAGCTTCTCCTATACTTTTTCATTTTTTACCTTTTTCTCTCTGGCTTTCACTGGCCTCTTTAACTTTACTTAGGGGTTTTATCTCTTAATACTTAGTGAATTCATATGGTGTATGATCTCTTTCTATTTCTCTTACATTCCTATCTCATACTTAGCTTGCTTGACCATAACTTATTCAGGACCTATAGCTCTAAACTTTACTTGCTTTTCATTCCTTTATTGATAAATGGAATGAGCTTGTCCTAATATAATTAACAGTTGGACTATCCTAAGAATAATCAAAGGTACTCTCTCTGTATTTGTTAACTAACTTGAGGAGGTTTCTGACTCATCCCTTATTATTGTCTTCCCATTACTATATACTTGATCTAATGACTACTTAGGTCTACTGTTACCTAGAGATCTAACTGTGATCTCACTAAATCTCCTCTTTGGATGTACTGTGATCTTGAGGGCTACTGTACTATTTCAGTGAACCATCTTAGGTCTACTGTGATCTTCATAATTTGCTACGATTCATTATACATCATTATGATTTCTAAAAACTCTGGAACAAAGGACTAAGTTATAAAATAACTCACCTCCACTTGTTGGTAATGATACCAATAATTCCCAAAGACTAATCATAGATAGCAGCATTTCCCTCTTATGCCTCCCTTATTCCTCTTTGTCACTCTAGAGTTAACTCTATACATCTCATGCTTCTTAACTGTTGGGATTAGAACATACATGCAGCGGAATTTGAAATTTTCTAATCCCAAATACGGATCTGTCAAAGGCGTTTAGATCGAGGTGATGAAGGCGTACCTTAGGCGTACCTTTTGCGTTTCAAGATCGTCCCTTCCTCTGCGTCTGGATCTCTTCAGATTCCACAATGTCCCGCGTTCTTAGTTCCGATCATGAGGAGCTGACGTTTCTTTTATCGCCTCTCTCTACTGGTATCCACGCGAATAGTCCCCAATAATGGCAGCGTGCTAGCGCCTCTTCGTTTTACTCTTTCTCTCTCTAAGGTTTCGTGGCTCAAGAGTGAATTCAAATTGAGAATAATGGAATGCCTCTACTGTTCATGAGCACTCATATTTATAGAGCTCATGGAGTGCATCATAATCCAAAATTAATCTATTATTAATCTTGAAAATCCGAATTTGAGTTTCAAAAGGATATTCAAGATTAATCATCATTAATCTTTAAATTCAAATTTGAAATAATATTCAAGATCTAATCTTGAGATTTGAATTTCAAAGGATATTCAAGATCTAATCTTAATTAATCTTGAAATTCGGAATTTGAAATTCAAAAGATATTCAAGATCTAATCTTGAGATTTGAATTTCAAAGGATATTCAAGATCTAATCTTAATTAATCTTCAAATTCGGAATTTGAAATTCAAAAGATATTCAAGATCTAATCTTGAAATTTGAATTTCAAAAGATATTCAAGATCTAATTTTGAAATTTGAATTTTAAAAAATATTCAAGATCTTATCTTGAAATTCGAAATTTGAAATTTAAAATGTGAAATTTGAATTTCGCAATCTTAATTTGGATTAAATTGATCTGATCAAATCATATCCATTTAATTAATCTAAATAATGAGCCAACGAATTTAACTTATCTTTATAAATTAAATTAATGGTAGTCAAATAAATTAAATATTAAACTAACACATACAAATATTATTTACATAATATTGTGCAATTTCAAATTTTAACATATATATATTGAAAATTCAAATAAACCCCAGAAATAAAGCTCATGTTAGGCTGTTCTTGCGTGCGACCCTGTAGGCCCATATAAAGTTGGCAGTGGGCTAAAGTCAACATTAACCCACAAGTCGCAAGCGGTCTTTAGCAAGACATTACGACTACCCAAATCATATGGGGATCGTTAACACAACGCAACCTTTCATGCAATCACATCATGTCCCTTTTGTCACGCGATATCTCAGTCAAGGATGAGGCATAGATGACGTCATCCTCCTATTCCCAACCATTACTTTCTCGATCCCTGAGTAATCTGATCAAAGAAATGAAAACCCCTTTTCGTTACAGTATGGCCATACATTTCTCAGACTCACTTATCGAGGGGCCCAGTAATATCTCTCAACTAATGCGAGGGACAAATTCCATCTTGATCACTCACAATCCTCCATATGATAACCCTTAAGCCCGATTATAAGCTTTATCATCACCCGGTCAAAGGTGACTTTTGACTAGGTCAAAGCTTAGCGACTCTTATGGAGGAATCCATAATGATCTCAGGTCAAAGGACATTGTGACGTGATTACATATGAGATAAGCTAATGACTTAATCCATGCAACTTTCTCATAGTGGGTCGGTCCACTACCTTGTACTCTTACAAGTGCCTATGACTTTAACTCGTACCTCCATACCTTATCAAAGTCATACCGATCTTACCTTATCTTTATTCCCACACAAATAACCGACCAGGGACATTTAGGACAATATTCATAATTTGCTTATATATACAATTATCATAATAAACATGCGAAACATATGATAATTAAATGGAGAAAATAGATCAAAATAAATAATGTGTGAGGTACAATGATTGGCCCCTAGGGAAAAATTTCCAACATCCTCCCACTTGCACTAGGTACAATCATTGATTTGTCTAATTTCCATTGACCTAACATGACCTTCATGTTTTGCTTGTGCAAGCAGTTTGTTAAGAGGATTAGCAACATTGTCTTCTCCAAATACTTTGCATATTTTGATATCACCTTTATCATTTATTACTTTGATATGGTGCAATAGCCTGAGTATATGCTTGCCTGTGCAATAGCACCATTATTGTCACAGAATAAATCTATTGGATTTGAGATGGTATGGACCACCCCTAGTTCAGTAATGAACTGTCTGATCCAAATGGCTTCTTTAGCTACTGTGCTCTGCTTAGAGCTCTTCCAGCTTACTGCACTACTATTCAACAGAAATACGAATCCTGACTGCGATCTAGAGTCATCTTGGTCAGTTTGAAAACTCGCATCAGTGTAACCAGTTACACAGAGTTCATCATCCAAACCACCGTATACCAAGAATAAATCTTTAGTCCTTCTCAAGTACTTAAGGATATTCTTGACAACAGTCCAATGATCCTCACCGGGATCTTGTTGGTATCTGCTACTCATGCTCAAGGCAAATGACACATCCGGTCGAGTACATAACATGACATACATGACAGATCCAATAGTTGAAGCATACGGAACCTTACTCATGCAATCTCTTTGATATGGTGTTTTAGGACATAAATCCTTGGAGAGAAGAATGCCATGTGACATGGGTATGTAACCCCTCTTTGTATCATGCATACTGAACCTATGCAGTATTTTGTCTATATATGTACTCTGAATTAAGCCTATAAGCCTATTGGATCTATCTCTATAGATCATAATCCCTAGGATGTAAGTGGCTTTGCCCAAGTCTTTCATTAAAACGGACTTTCCTAACCAAGACTTGATGCTCTGCAAGGTAGGAATGTCATTTCCAATGAGTAGGATGTCATCCACATAATACACCAAGGATACAACTGTGCTCTCACTGACCTTCTTGTAAACACAAGGTTCATCCATATTTTGAATGAAGCGAAACTCTTTGACAACTTCCTCAAAACGATGATTACAACTCCGTGATGCCTGCTTCAATCTATAAATGGATCATTGAAGCTTGCATATCTTACCAGAGTCCTTTAAACGGATAAAACCTTTAGGTTGTGTCATGTAAACATCCTTAAGTAGCTTTCTATTAAGGAAAGTTGTTTTGACGTCCATCTGCCATATTTCATAGTCATAATATGCTGCAATGGCAAGAAGGATTTTGATTAACTTGGCCATCGCTACTGGGGAAAAGGTTTCATCATAGTCAACACCATGAGTTTGTATGAATCCTTTTACAACCAGTCTTGCCTTGAAGACATTGACTTTGCCATCCATGTCAGTTTTCCCTTTAAAAACCCATTTGCACCCAATGGTTTTTACACTTTCATGTGGGTCAATCAAGGCCATACCTAATTATCATACATGAATTGCATTTTAGACTTCATGGCATCTAGCCACTTGTCAGAGTTTGATTCTTCTATGGCCTCTTGATAGGTGGTGGGCTCAATCTGTTCAATGAGCAACACATCATGACTCCCAGTAACCAGAAATCCATATCTCTAAGGTGGTTGTCGTGATTAATCATACCTCTGTAGGCCTAGTGTTACTTGAGGAGGCTCAACAACATCTTGTGAGTCTTCTATATCTTCCATCTGTGGTTCTGTTTTATATTGAGATTCTCGAACTTCTTCAAGACGTAATTTGCTCCTACTGATTCTTTTAGAAATTAACTCTCTTTCTATAAAGATACAGTTTCAAACAACAAACACTTTGTGTTCGATGGATATAGACATAGTATCCCTTTGTTTCCTTGGGATACCCCACAAAAAGGCATTTGGAGGATCTGTTTGATAACTTATCGGAGGCCTGCTGTTTAACATAGACCTTACATCCCCAAATCTTGAGAAAAGACAAGCTAGGTTTCTTCCCAGTCCATATCTTATATGGTGTCTTTTCAACTACCTTAGATGGAACATGATTCAGTGTGAACGCAGCTGTTTCCAATGTATGGCCCCCAAAAGGAAGGTGGAAGATCTGTTTGACTCATCATATACCGAACCATATCTAATAGAGTTTGATTCTTCCCTTCAGAAACTCCATTCCATTGTGGGGTTCCTAGAGGAGTGAGTTGTGAGATTATCCTACAACTCCTAAGATGGTCAACAAACTCTTGGCTCAAATATTTGCCTCCTTGATCAGATCGAAGGGCCTTAATTGTCTTGCCAAGTTGGTTTTACACTTCATTTTGGATTATTTTGAACATTTCATAAGATTCAGACTTATGTTTCATTAGATAAACGTAACTATATCTACTGAAATCATCTATAAAAGTAATGAAGTACATGTTGTAATATCCACTATTTTCTGTAAACTGAAATAGAAGTCAAACTAATAGATATGAGATAAGATAAGGCCCAGAAATAAGAGCACAGAAAGAGAAGATGTCAATGAACCAAAGAGACCCTGGTCAATTTAGTCCTAAGGCTTTGAGATTACTAAGAATGTAAGCCAGGGACATAAATGTCATTGGCTCCGTTTGTTTTGCCCGTTTGCACAAGGGTGCGCTTACCGAGACACTTTTCCTCTCACATAAACTACGTTGGAATCTGTGTCCGTTTTCCCAACGGGCTATCCAAACGTAGCCTAAGTATAAAGACTAAGGGCAATATGGTCATTAGATAAAAAGGGCTAAACCAGTAGTCAGAAGTCAAGTTAAAACCCACAGATAGAAAGAGCGGAAAAAGTTGATGCCGATAGGCTGATTAACCCAAAGTCAGACCTGGCTCAGCGGGAGAAATTTTATGAGAACTCCGCAGTTAAGCGTGCTCGTCCTGGAGCAATCTCAGGATGGGTGACCTACTGGAAAGTACGCAAAGGTCATTGCACAAAAGATAAAGGGCGACAAAGTCAAGGATAGAATGAGAATTATGAAAAAGTTAGATAATGTAAGGGCATTTTGGTCATTAAGAGAAAGTGTAAGGGCATTTTGGTCATTTGACAAAGTCAAAGTCAAATTCAAAAAGTCAATTGTTGACCAAAATATCAGAAAAATTCACAGAGGTCCAAAATATAGAGCAGAAAGGTCCAAAAGATAGAGCAGAACTCACTGATTGACCGAGATTCGACGGATTGTTGAAAAACGGCCTAGAATTTTATTTATAGAATTTTGAAGATTTAATGGCCGAAAATAATTATTTAAGGTACCAGAAGTTCTCAAAGATTAGAGACCAGAGTATGAAAAAATTCAGTGAATTTTATAGTATTTAATAAAATTATTGCCAAGTATACGATTAAGGCGATTTTCCCGAAAATCGGGAAAAAGACCAAAATATCCCCGAAATATAATTTATTTCAAAAATTTATTTTAGACAATCTAGAGGGCATTTTGGGAAAAGAGAAAGGGCTAGAGTATTAGTGAAAAATGTAGAAATTTTTAAAGCCCTAAAAGTATTTTACCCTCCGATTTCACGTTTTCAGGGATTTTGGACAGGATAAAATAACCCTGTTAATTTTTGGTAAGACCAAGGGGTATTTTGGGAATAACAATTTTACCATATTCAAGAGAAAAATATGGAGATTAAATGAGGAAGAAAACATCTCCAGAAAATTAGAAAAAGATTTACCGGAATAAAGTTATGTTTACCGGTAAAAAGTGTAATTGGTAAAAGTAACCGAATGGAATTTGGTTTGGTTAGTGTAACCAAACTCCAACCAGATTTTTTTTTACCCATGTGCAGCCATGATGGCACCTTTATGCGAGCCAATAAGATTCCAATATGTGTCAAGAGAGGTGGTGAATTAATAGCCATTAGATCAAGCAAATTTTTCAAGATTCAATCACCACCCTTAGATTAAAATTTCTATTTCATTAAAGCAATATTCTAGCTCCATCTCCAGCCATTTCTGCACGAAAATCTGAAGCAAAAATGGAGAGAAAGTGGCGTCTTTGCAAGAGGAAGAGGAAGAAGAAAATTCACTCAAAAATCCAAGGTAAAAGCTTCCTCCATGCAATTCTATAACTCTTTTTAATCCTTGCAACCTCCTCTACCTTTCTATTGGTTTAGAATTTTGGAGTGAGCCCTCTTTTTTGTGCTGAAAGTTAGGGTTCTTGAAGAGGGAAAATGAGAAAGAGAGGGATTTAGTGGAAATAGTTGGTTGCAAATCACTCCTAGATTGGTATGTATTGCTATGTTTTCTTGATTGTATGAGATTTTGGAATCAAGAAAAATAAGAGGAGGTGCTGTCCAATTTTTGTTTTGATGAGCAAGAGGTGTTTCTGAATCAAATAATGCATGGAAATTGGTTTAGGAATGAGATTATGTAAGTATAGGAAGCAAGAAGTTGAAAGAAGGTGAAAATCAATTTTTTTCTTCAACTTGTTCTGTTTTCGTCCAGATCTGTAGCAGTGGGGAAGGAGTATTCTTTTGATGATTTTGATGCTTCCAATGGGTTTAAAATGAGTTTTCGTGTAGGGTAAAAGTGACCACAAGTTTAGGGGAGCATTAGAAAATCTTAAAGACAAGTTGAAAGTCTTAAGGCCTATATAGTTTAAGGGAATGATTAAGGGAGAATTATATTGATTTTTGCCTTGGAAATGGCTTGTGTTTCGTAACACACCTTAACCTTGTCTTTATCTTCATTTTATGTTGATTTGGAACCAAAGGGAAGCCTCAATTTGATCAAAAGTCCAAAAGATTCAAAATAAAAACTTTCAACTTTTTGAAAGTGACTATTCACAGCTTTTTGGACCAACTTTGAAAATTCATAACTAATTCTAGAAAAATCGAAATTGAGTTCTTCCAATTTCTATTTGAATCTTATAAGTTCATCTATAAGGGAAAAATACTCATTGAGTCATTATCTTGCCCAATTGATACAGTTTAATGCGTAAAAATGTACTGTTCATTTGACAATTTTTCATTTTCCCCAGATTTTTGTTGATTTTCTTCAAACTTTGGAACATCATAACTTTCTGTAAAAAACTCCAAATTCAGTGTTCTTTGTCTTGTTTTAAATATTTTAATGGGAACTATGTTTCATAAAAATTTCACCTCATTTGGAGTTGATTTGCTAATTTTTGTTGATAGGTCAAAGTTAGGGGTTTGACCAACTTCACTTTGACAATTAGTCAACTTTTTCATTTTCAAACTTCTCCATTTAAAGCCCTAACTCTTAAACCTCTTTTAATTATGTTTGATCATGCAATTAGGAGTCCTTCACTATAACATATCAACCACACATGCATAGGTTCATGATACATATTACATACCATATGAAAGTCTCAGAATGTTATAATATTTACAACATAAGTTCATATACATAATCATGTCAAATTCCTAGCTTCATGCATCATGAATTTTCTCCTTACCCTTTGAAGAACATGTACCTAAATTGGTTAGTGGGGGAGAGTGAGATTTTTGGAAATCCCAATAGCAAAGCTTACTAACATACATATAAAATTGTATGATATTCTTTAAGTTCATGTAGAAATGTGTAACAAGCACATATTAATGCATATGGCCATAGCATAACATCACTCATAAACACATTTCAACAATGTAATAAGTATGATGAAGTCATGCACATCATTAAGATCATTTCACAATAATGTTAGATAGAGTTAGAAAACTTTACTACCTTTACTCCTTAATTCCTCTTTACTTTGCAACCTTTCTTGACCACTTTGAAAATCACCCTCTTGCACCAAATCTATGCCTACACAATTGACAATATAATGGCTATCAAACATAAGCCATTTCCAATGCAAGAAACAATGCAATACCCCCTTAAACATTCCCTTGAATTTCTTAAACCCTAGAACATCAAACTTGTCTCTATAATTTTCTAATGCTTCCATAAACTTGGGGTCACTTATACCCTACACAAAAA
>JANTPZ010139652.1:0-11022 GCA_025593235.1 Vachellia pachyceras | reverse complement strand
ATTATTCAGAGCGGATTGACTAGAGATTTAGAAGAGGTAATACGTAATCTATCAAATATTGATGAGTTAATCGTTTAGTTTGATGGATTTGAATTGTTCTAATAATTGTTTTAAAATTGTATATTTTTTATAATGACGATACTTACTCGGCTGGTGACATTGATTTGATATGAGATTTGTTGGCTAGACATCTCCTTGACTTATAAATAATCCTTATTTCTTCAAGGTCAATATATAGTTCTAACTCTTCATATAAACTTTTATAGGGTTGACACACTGTCAAATAGCGTCAAAATAATATAAAACTTTTATAGGGTTAATTAGATTGATGAATTGTGTTTCTCTGCCACAAATGTACAATGATCTTTGCTCAGTAAATGACAATGACTTTTGAGTTTCGCTGACACAAGGACTTGGCTTTGTAACACACCTTAATCTCGCCTTTAGCTTCATTTTATGTTGATTTGAAACCAAAGGGAAGCCTCAATTTGATCAAAAAGTCCAAAAGGTTCAAATTGAAAACTTTCAACTTTTGAAAGTAGTACTATTCAAAGCTTTTTGGCCCAACTTTGAAAATTCATAACTAATTCTAGAAAAAGTTTTTGGCCCAACTTATAAGTTCCCCTATAAGGGACAAATACTCATTGAGTCATTATCTTGCCCAATTGATACAGTTTAACCAAAGTTAGGGGTTTGACCAACTTTACGTTAACACTTAGTCAAATTTTTCATTTTCAAACTTCATCCTTTGAAGCCCTAACTCCTAATCCTTCCTTAATCATGTTTGGTCATGCAATTAGGAGTCCTTAACTATCATATATTAACCAAACATGCATAGGTTCATATCACATATTACATAACGTATGTAATTCTCAAAATGTCCATATAATTACAACATGATTTAATATACATAACCATGAAAATCCTGCTTATCATACATCATGCATTTTCTCCTTACCCTTTTATGAACTTGTACCTAAAAATGGTTACTGGGGGAGGGTGAGAATTTTGGAAATCCCAATAGCAAAGCTTACTAACATACATAGAAAATTGCATGAGATGCTTTAAGTTCATAAAGAAATGTGTAACAATGTAAAATGTGTACCAAGCACATATCAATGCATATGGCCATAGTATCAAACACATTTCAACAATGTCTTAAGTATAATAAAGTCATGCACATCATTAAGATAATTTCACAATAATGTTAGATAGAGTTAGAAAACTTTGCTACCTTTACCCTTAATTCCCCTTTACTTTGCAACCTTTCTTGACCACTTTGAAAATCACCCTCTTGCACCAAATATTTACCTACATAATTTACAATATAATGGCTATCAAACATAAGCCATTTCCAATTCAAGAAACAATGCAAAACCCCCTTAACCATTCCCTTGAATTTCTTAAACCCTAGAACATCAAACTTGTCTCTATAATTTTCTAATGCTTCCATAAACTTGGGGTCACTTATACCCTACACAAAAACTCATTTTGAATCCATTGGAAGCATCAAAATCATCAAAACAATTCATCTTTCCCATTTTCCAGGTCAGGCCGAGACAAATTCCCAAAACAACTCAACATGAATTTACAACTTCCAACACTTCTATCATCATATTCTTATGTTCAAGCTCACATTCAAGCATGGTAAAGCTTGATTCTAACTCACCTATATCAAGAGGAAAATTGGGCAGCACTTCCCCTATTTATTCATGATTTCCCAAATTTACAAAATCACAAAATCAACTCAATCAACAACATATATATCAATATGCTCCTTACAACTCAAGGAGACTTTTGCAACAACTTAATGGCTCTAAGTCCATCACTTTCTCACTTTACTCTCAAGAACCCTAAGTATCCAAACTTGAGAAAGAGGGATGAAATCAAAATTCTACTCTATGGAAGGTGAAGAGGAAGTTACAAGGAAGAGATTGGTATATAACATAAGGTAGTAATATCTCTTACGTTGAATTTTTGGAAGCTTTTCTTCTTCTTCCTTGGAGCTCAAATGGCGTCACTTTCTCACTTTTCCAGCTGAAGATAAGTCGGCCTAATGGGGCTGGAATGGGGGAAATTATGTGTTTAATAATTTGCACTTAAATGGGATTAAGGGCTAAGATTGCATCTTGAAATCTAATCTCAATCTAAGGGCTCATATTTATCCACACACTTGAAATTTACTAAGCCCTAATTGGATGGTTAAAAGGTGCAATGATGGCTGTAATTTTCTGGTTAGAATCTGGTTTCATTAGCCAAATTGGGTCCCATTCGGTTACTTTTACCGATTGCACTTTTTTACCGGTAAACATAACTTTATTCCGGTAAATCTTTTTCTACTTTTATGGAGATATTTTCTTCCTTATTTAATCTCCATATTTTTATCTTGAATATAACAAAATTATTATCCCCAACATACCCCTTGATTTCCTCAAATTTTACAGATTATTTTATCCTGTCCAAAATCCCTGAAAATGTACAATCGGAGAGCAAAATTCTTTTATGGCCTTGAAAAATACTACATTTTTCACTGATTCTCCAGCCATTTTCCTTTTTCCAAAATGCCCTCTAGATTTTCCAAAATTAATTTTTGAAATAATTATATTTTTGGGTCTTTTTTCGGGCTCAATTTTCAGGAAAATTGCCTTAATTGTATACTGGATAATAATTTTAGTAAATACTATAAAAATCACTGGATTTTCCATATTTTTGTCTAAATTTTTGGAGGGCTCTAATACCTTAAATAATTATTTTCCCCTTTTTTCCCTTCCAAATTATATAAATAAAAATCTTGTTCGAATTCAGAAAATCCGTGTTTCGTAGTTGTGATCAGTAAGTTGGGCTCTATCCATTGGGCATATGTAAATTTTTGGTCAAAAGTTAACTTTTGACTTTGACTTGTCAAATGACCAAAATGCCCTTCCACTTTCTCATAATTACCATTTTCCCTTACTTTCTCTATTTTTTTCCAAAATTACCATTTTGCCCTTACTTTTAAAACTGAAAGACCTTTATGCCCTTGGTCTTTTATTAAATGACATATGGGTCCCTTTCTATAAGTTACCCATCCTCACATTACTCTAGGGCAAGTACACTTATCTTTGTAATTTCTCCGGACTTCCATGCCTAGGCCAGATCTAACTTTACAACTTTCGTCCTATAACATTTCTTTCTTTACGAGCTATCTATCTCTGGTTTCCCTTTCATTTCCTAGTTATCAGATTAGCATTTACTTCAGCTAGCATGAAAATTTATGGATATTACAGGCTTAGGTAGATATATACGTCTAACTCTTGATGAATTTTGTGTTTCTCTGCCACAATGACTTTTGCTTATAACCCTGATATGTGTTTATAAGTTTGGACTTGATCTGGTGTATAAAATGGAATTGCAAACTGAATCAGGTGGGGTTAATAAAATTGCAGAGAATTTTTTTAAAAAAATATACATACGGTGCCCTATATAGTGTTGTAGGGCGTCGTAGTTTAAAACTATACGCCCTATATAGAGATGTAGGGCGCCGTAGGGTGTAACCTACGGTGCTCTACGTATTTATATACAGCACCGTAGTATTAACCTGCAGGGCCCTACATCCATATAGGGCACCGTAGGGTCTACCCTATGACTCCCCTCACATATACACCCCCCGAGAAAGGGCGCCAATTGGGTTAAAAATAGGGCGTAAAAAGTACCTTTTGTAGTAGTGTGTACTCAACCGGATGTCTCATTCACCTTGAGTATGACTAGTAGGTACCGGCAAGATCAAGGTGAGGGTCATTAGACTGTTGTCAAGAATATCCTTAAGTACTTGAGAAGGACTAAGGATTTATTCTTGGTATACGGTGGTTTGGATGATAAACTCAGTGTAACTGGTTACATAGATGTGAGTTTCCAAACTAACTAAGATGACTATAAATTGCAGTCAGGATTCGTATTCCTGTTGAATGGTGATGCAGTAAGCTGGAAGAGCTCTAAGCAAAGTACAGTAGCTGATTTTGCAGCGGAAGCTGAGTATATAGCAGCATCAGATGCAGCTAATAAAGCCGTTTGGATAAGATAGTTCATTACTGAACAAGGGGTGGTCCCTACCATCCAAAACCAAGGGATTTATTCTATGACAACAATGGTGCTATTGCACAGGCAATCATATAATCAGGCTATTTCACCTTATCATAGTAATTAATAATATAGTTGATATCAAAATATGCAAAATATTTGGAGAAGACAATTTGCTAATGTTAACAAACTGCTTGTACAACGCTAATGTTAACAAATTTGCTAATGTTAACAAACGCTAATGTTAACAACGCTGTGGCGAACTCTCTCAGAGCTGTCTTCACATAATCTTGTACAGAGTTCCTAAAATGAAATAGCAAATATTTGAAGTATCATTTGCTCATGATGGAATTTAAGCATAATTATATCATTATTCATGGAAAATGCACCCAAAATCACACTAATCCTAATCAACAACTCTAAATCTCCAATTAAGCACAAGAAAGGGTAATGGAAGGCTAAAATTGAATTAAAAACTCTGGAAATTCAAGTATAAATGTGGTATAAATAAAGCTCAATCAAATTCCCCCACCCTTAAACCTTTGTGCTCCTGGACAAAGCTTTTCAAAAACATTAAAATGATCATTGCATCAAGAATGTATCCTCATGAATCCAGGACTACAAAACTTGGTAAAAACATTCGTCAAGGAATTAACAAGGATAATGGAAGAGACAATAATAAATCGATCCCTGAGAGAGTTCAATTTAAGAGATAGGATAAAAGAGACTTCCTCTCATAAGGTAGAAGTGTTTCTCTCTTGGCTCACTATTTAAGGACAATTTAAATCATGGTATGCTTAATCAAATCTCTACATATGCTTGTAATTATTCCACCTCTCAACCACAAGATCAATATAATGTGAATCAAGAGGACTTTGGGGTTTAAGATGGATGATGGGGGTTGCGAATAATGATGTATGATGATGAAAAGAAATCCTTGAATACACAGCACCAAAGGAATCTAATCATATCAATACCTTTGCAAGACTTTAGAGAAATCTTATTCAAATTTTATACTACTTTTCTCTTTATTTCTCTTCTTTTTTTATTCTTTTTTTTTTGAAGAATGATATGGACCATACTTTAATCAGAATATGCTTACATATATATAAAAAGAATATAGTTTCCAAATGCTAGTTTTCAAGAGTGAATGGCTCAAAATGGTGATAATGGTTAAGTTATGAAGGATTTGTGTTTGGGCAAAATGAAATGTTTTTGAAATGAAGGCCCCTATCATTTTCACATAATATTGGATCATAAATCTTTGATTAAGAATCAAGATAAGTTCTAGAGAGATTAAAAATCAAGACAGACCCACACTAATCAAATGAAGTTAGCCCAATTATCCTCATGACAAGGTTAATGTCTCAGTTAAGCAGTCTCAAGAACTGAAAACACAAAGAGTCAATTTAAAACTGCAACTACGCTTATCATTTGTTAATAACTCGAAAAACACAATTAACCAAAAAATTTTATCCCTTAAAATCATGCATCAACTTCCCAATGCATTGTTTATGAAAATCATGGTTTCATAAGTTTGCTCAGGAGTGTTAAAGGCATAAAGGTAAGAGGAACCTTTTATTTTAAAATTCAAAACCAAAATAATTTTTTTAGGTGCATTGATGTTTCGCCGCAGTGAAACTCACCAAAGAGGTGAATTGCTTTATTTTGACTACTTTCGCCACAGCGAACAACAAAGTTGGTCAAGGCGGAAATGGTCAGAGATTAAAATTTGCAGTTTAAAACCTCTGGAAAATAAAAAAATTTCAAAATTTTTTTAAAGAAACTTAAAAATTTCCAAAGTTTTAAGCGAAGTAGCCCAACATTTAACCTTCCAAAATTCCGGTTGCATTTTAAAATCAAGGTAATGCTTAGAAAATTTAAGTCAAAATTCTCCCCCCACACTTAAATCAAACATTGCCCTCAAGGATTGAAGGGAAAGATTAACAAGCAGATAAAGTGCGGAATTCGCAAGCAATACCAAAAAATCATGCAAGCATGCAATGGAATTAAGGGAAAATAGCAAAAGAAAGCATCTATACATATACAGATGCAAAACATAATCCACAACAAATCCAGTACAACTGTATTCGAAAGTCCAACAGAAAAGAGAACTAATCCTATCCATCCATGGCCGAGTCGCCCTCAGATCTACGTCAGCAGCAGACTCCTCCTTCTCAGTCCCCTCTGTAATATCTACCCTTTTTCTGTAAATTGAAATAAATGCCAAACAGATAGCTATGAGATGAGATAAGGTCCAGAAATAAAAGTACATAAAGAAAGGTGTCAATGGACCAAAGAGACCCTGGTCAATTTAGTCCTAAGACTTTGAAATTTACTAAGAATGTAAGCCAGAGACATAAATGTCATTAAGTATAAAGATCAAGGGCAATACGGTCATTGAATAAAAAGGGTCAAACCAATAGTCAAACATCAAGTTTGAGCCCACAGATAAAAAGCACAGAAAAAGTTGATGCTGATGGGCTGAATGACCCAAAGTCAAACTTGTCTCAGTGAGAGAAATTTTATGAGAACTCCGCAGTCAAGCGTGCTCGCCCTGGAGCAATCTCAGGATGGGTGACCTACTGAGAAGTACCCAAAGGTCATTACATAAAGGATCAAGGGTAAAAAGGTCAAGGGCAAAATGGGGATTTATGAAAAGTTAGACTGTGAAAGGGCATTTTGGTCATTAAGAGAAAATGTAAGGGCATTTTGGTCTTTTGACAAAGACAGAGTCAAAAAGTCAATTATTGACCAAAATATCAGAAAAATTCACAGAGGCCCAAAAGATAGAGCAGAACTCACTTATTGATAGAGATTCGACGGATTGTTGAAAATCAGCCTAAAATTTTATTTATTGAATTTTAAAGATTTAATGGCAGAAAATAATTATTTAAGGTATAAAGAGACCTTAATCAGTTGAGTTTAGGGTATAGAAAAATTCAGTGAATTTTATAGTATTTAATAAAATTATTGCCCGGTGTACGATTAAGGCGATTTCCCTGAAAATCGGAAAAGACCCAAAAATCCCTGAAATATAATTTATTTCAAAAATTAATTTTTAAAAATACAGAGGGCATTTTTGGAAAAGGAAAAGGGCTAGATAATCAGTGAAAAATGTAGTATTTTTCAAGGCCCTAAAAGAATTTTGCTCTCCGATTGTATGTTTTCAGGGATTTTGGACATGATAAAATAATCCTGTAAATTTTGAGGAAATCAAGGGTTATTTTGGGGATAATAAATTTGTCATATTCAAGAAGTAAATATGTAGATTAAATGAGGAAGAAAATATCTCCAGAAAAGTAGAAAAAGATTTACTGGAATAAAGCTATGTTTACCGGTAAAAAGTGCAATCGGTAGAAGTAACCGAATGGAAATTGGTTTGGTTAGTGTAACCAAACCCCAAACAGATTTTTCCTCTCCATGTGCAGAAATGATTGCCACTTTAAAGGAGCCAATAATAACTTACCAAATGTCATATGTGTGGCACAATCTCAACCCTTGGATAAAAACTTAATTAGTAAGGCTTTATCCTAGCCATTCATCTTTTATAAGGCATTTTATAAAAGCCTTCTCCTCTCCATTTTCTCTGCATATGGACCGAATTTTACAGCTGGAATTTGGGAGAGAAAAGATGCCATGTTCAAGCATGAAGAAGGAGAAGAGCTCTTGAAAATCCAAGGTAAGAGGATATTCCACCTAAAGCTATACATGAAATTCTTCCTTGTAACCTCCTCTACAACTTCCATGGATGGGAATTTTGATTTGGTCTCTCTTTCTCAATTTTGGATACTTAGGGTTCTTGAGAGCAAAGTGAGAAAGAGAGGGATTTAGAGCCATTGATTGGTTGTAAAAGTCTCCTTGTGTTGTAAGGAGCCTTTTGATGTATATATTGTGGTTGGTTGAGCTTGTTCTTCAATTTTGTAAAATTTGGTATTGATGAACTTTTAGGGGAGATGCTGCTCAATTTTTTATTTGATATGGGAGAATTAAAATCAAGCTATACCATGCATGAATATGGGTTTGAAAACAAGAATAAGATGGTATAAGTGATGAAAGTTGAAAAATCTCATGTTAGTGATTTTGGGGGAAACCTCTCGGCTAGGCCTGAAAATTTGAGAAAGAATGTTATTTTGATGTTTTTGATGCTTCTAATGGCTTTAGAAGGCAAAATTGTGTAGGGTATAAGTTAGAAGAAGTTTTGGGAAGCATTGGAAATCATTTAGACAAAATTTGAAATTATAAGGGTCTTGAAAAGAGCAAGAGAAATGACGTTGCGTTTTTATAATTCTCGTCTTGTTGATGGCTTGAGAATAATGATTATGTTTTCGTGTAATGTTTAGGGAGTTTAAATACCAAAGAAATCATTGGAAAAGATTAACAAGAGAGCTTCAAGTTCAAGGGGGAATTAAGAGGACAAGGTAGCAAAACTCCTAACTTTGGCATCTACTTTGCATTGATTATATATGTGTTAATTGCCATGTTTGTTGTATGAAATCTTGATTGTGTTAAAGTATGATGATTGTTATGCAATGATTGCCTTGGCTTGATGAATACATGATTGATAGATTATTGTTACATGGCATACTTGTTTTGATTTAATAATCATGCACGTAGATGTATTATTAGAGTGTTTGCTACTTGGATTTCTTTGAAATCTCACCCTCCCCAACTAACCATTTTAGGTACAAGCACAAGCAAGGGTAAGATCAAGGTTTATGGTGGTTGAAGATGGCATATTATCATGTTCTTGCTTGTGGAAATTTTATATAGTATGTTGAGAATTGTTGTAGTTATGTAATTATAAACCTCTACTTGGTTAGTAAGTAGATATATGATGATGCATGCACGAGCAAGGGCTTGAATGCTAAGGGATGTTAAGGAATTTATCATGCATTGCAAGAGGATAAAACTTATCTAAAAAGAGGCTTGGCAAATTTTTAAAGAAAAGCTAAAGTCTTAAGTGAAGAGTTACAAAACCAAGAATCTGCCCTGTTTTTGGAATAGCGATAAAAATTAGCAAATGAACTTCGAATGACTTGAAATTTCTAGTTAAATACTACACGTCATAAGCTTTAAAATGAGCCAAAGTTTGCTAAATTTGGATGTGTAGATCAAGAGTTATGATTTTCCAAAGTTAAATGTAAATCTGAAAAACTGGAAAGTTACCAAATGAACAGTATTTTTCACGGAATAAACTGTATCATATGGGTAAGTTTTGGAACCAATGAGTATTTTTTTTCCCTGTAGATCACTTCATAAGCTTCAAATAGAAATTTGAACTACTCAATTTCGATTTTTTTAGAATTAGTTATGATTTTTCAAAGTTAGGCCAAAATATGGAAATTGACCAAATGAATAGTAATTCCGTTTTGAAGTTTTTATTTTCACTTCTTTGGTCAATTTGAGTTATCCAAAACCCTAAAGTGGTTCAATAGTGATCTAATATGATGTTTTTATGGGAAAATAAGGAGTGTTTCAACCCTCCACTGCTCTTCCCTCTCCTGAAGGTCCAGCTCCTGAAGGTCCTGGAGGCAACTCGAAATGCAAGCTCTGAGCAAGCATGCGTCCATCCTCCTACGATACCTCTTGTCCTGATCAAGCTGTTGAATCACAGTGACCCTGAACTGCTGGAAATCAGCAGCTAAGCTCTCTAAAGTAATGGGGACCGGGGGTGCTGGGTGAACGTCTGGTGCCTGCTGTGCTAGAACCTCCTGATCCTTAGTCAACAAGTCATCTATATCAACATATGGCTCAGGTTGAGGGGCTGGAGCTTGACGAATCCTTTTATAAATAAAAGCAGGGGCAGGGGCAAACGGATGGTCCTCAGGGTACTCTGGAACCCCCACCTCAGCGAGCATATCGGAAATGAGATGCAGAAAGATGATGGCCTTCGTGGTTTTGGAAGTGAGGACTGCGACACGAAGGCTAGAGTAAATGAGGGTGGAAATGTCGAAGCTGATCCCCTGCATCAACATGTAAATGCAGAGGGCCTGCTTTTTCGTGAGGTTCGCTAGGTGACTGGTCAGAAGGATGTTACTGCAAACAAGGTGAATATAGGGTTTAGTCTCAGGACGAAACTTAGAACGGCGGATATATGTAATATCCATAAATTTCTATGCTAGCTGAATGAAATGCTAATCCGATAGCTAGGAAATGAAAAGAGAAATCAGAGGTAAATAGTACAGAAAGAAAGACTATAGGCCGGAAGTCGTAAAGATAGACCTGGCTTAGTACAGGGAGTTCCGTAGGAATTCCAGAGTTAAGAAAAATTGCCCAGAGTGATATGAGGATGGGAAAACCTTCAGGAAAAGGACCCATATGCAATTTAATAAAAGACCAAGGACATAAAGGTCTTTCAGTATCAAAAGTAAGGGCAAAACAGTAATTATAGAAAAAGTAGAGAAAGTAAGGGTAAAATGGTAATTATGAGAAAGTTGAAGGGCATTTTGGTCATTTGACAGAAGAAAAGTCAAAGTCAAAAGTCAGCCAGTTGACCAAAATATCGGAAAAATTTACAGATGCCCAAAAGATAGATCTCTACATACCGGTCGCAATGACGTAACACGGATTTTCCAAATTCGGAGCCGATTTCCATCTACGGAATTTTGAAGGGCAAAAAGAGGAAAAATAATTATTTGAAATATTAGAAGCTCTTCAAAAATTTGGAGAAAAATATGGAAAATCCGGTGAAGCACGTAGTAATTAATAAAATTATTACCCGGTATATAATTAAGACGATTTTCCTGAAAATTGGGGAAAATACCCAAAAATCCCTGAAAAATAATTATTTCAAACATTAATTTTGGAAAATCTAGAGGGCATTTTGGAAAAAGGAAAAGGGCATGAGAATCAGTGAAAAATATATTATTTTTCAAGGCCCTAAAAGAAATTTGCTCTCTGATTATTCCGTTTCAGGGATTTTGGACAGGATAAAATAATCCTGTAAAAATTGAGGTAATCAAG
>JANTPZ010139651.1:0-13692 GCA_025593235.1 Vachellia pachyceras | reverse complement strand
CCACAGCTGGCCTGGGAACTTCTACACTGAAGCTTGGCGCGTCGGTTGTTTGACCATGTCTTGGAACTCCATAATTCAAACTTTGCAAACTATTAGTTTCGTCATTATTTGAAAAGCCAGTTCTGGAACAGGGTGCATCATTCAAGTTTCTATCCAATGGATTTGGCGTCTCATTTTTTTTATCACCATCCTGATTCAAAGAAACAGCTACTGTTCCTGGGTTGGGAAAAAGTACCTGCAGTATAGTCAAAGATAAATAGATAAACCCTCAAGAAAGTGCAGACCAATATTACTAGCCATGTTGGTGAAACCGGATCGGACCGACCGGTTCGAACCGGAAACCGGCGAACCGGCCTCCAGTCCGGTCCGGTTGGTGGTTTGACCCCGGTTTGGGGTCAAACCGGTCAACCCGATCTGACCCGGGGTGAACCGGGATCAACCCGGTCAAACCGGCCGGGTCAATGGGTTGACCCGGTTGCCTTTTTTCTTTTTTCTTTTTAAATTTTTTTAAAAAAATTCTTTAAAAAACAAAATAATAATTTGTTAATTTGAAATTTAAAAAAATAAAAAACAGAATTCCTTCTCACATAGACCCATTGTCGCATTTGCATATATTCATCCTCTTTTTAATTAGTTTTAAAAATGATGAATTATTTTAAAATTTCAAATTTAAAGGTTAAAAAATAAAAAAATAGAACCCCTTATCATATATATTTTGATATTTTTTAGGATGAATATTTCATAATTATAAATAATGTCCGAGAATATATAACGTACAAGTATATGATTAGTTTAGTAATTGTTACTTTATTAATAATAGAACTACTTAGTTTTTAGAATTTTCAATTTTGAATAGTTTGATTGTGTCAATATGTGATAAAATTTATTTTTTTAATTTTTTATTCCTGACCGGTCTGATTCCCGGTTTGACTCCGGTCTGACCCACTGACCCTTAACCCATTGCCTTGTCCGGTTCAGTCACCGGTCCGGTTTCCTGTACCTTGATTACTAGGGATATTTATATCGCACTCGGGCTATTAGGAGATTGGAAACCAACTAGGACTCACTAGATCATACTTGTGCATCACATTCTGAGATCAGATTCATGATATTTATGTAGTATGTAAACTTGTCGAGCACCATAACTAGGACCAAGCAAACAACCTTTCATTTGGCAAGCCAAACAATGTCAACTTACTGAAATCATAGAAAGAAACATTTTCAAAATATAATTCTCGCCAGACAGAAAGAAGTAACTTCTATAATGCTAAACGTATCTCATAAGAATTGAATAAACTAGATCACGATCTACCAAATTGCATGGGAGGAACAGTTCTGGCAAGTTGAACAAAAGTAGATTTCTGCTATAAGCTAATGGTTAGAAGGAAGTAGACCACCGGTCGCACAAAGCATATATACATTACCATCTAAAAACGCTTTACAAAGTGAAAACACTAATCTCAGGCACTAAATATTCCAACTGGCAGGTGGCAGCAGTTCTTTCAAAATTCCAACAGTGTAAGAAGCAACTATTTGTGTGTGCTCGTGCGCGCACACAAAAGGTACCAACTTCCTATCAATACAAAGCCCAACCAAATCCTTAAGGGCTCACTTTTTCTTAACCCAATATTTCTATTGGTCAATATCTGCAAGCGTATAAATAATATTAGAAATTCACAAACAGTCCTGCTTCAAGGACTCTATCCAATACATGTATGAATTAAAAAAAAACAAAAACAGGAAGGAAAAAAGGGAACAGAAAACTTAACCTTATGCGGCTCAGAAGCATCAGCAGTTGTGAGAATGCTTGATATGATGGGAGCAACAGCTTCTGAAAGGTTTCCATGACAGCATCTGTCGTTTCATCTGGCTTGGGCACTTTAGAAAACTTTAATTTACTTGGACGCGTACTACTTCTGACAGCACTACTGGTTTCATAAGACATCTCTTTTCTGTTTTAAGAATTAAACATAAAATAAATTTTCTACAGAAAAGCATCAATTATTAACAACAAATTGTCCATTGAAAAATAAGACAAAACAACAAAGCAGCAGCAGCAGCAGCTTACCTACCGCTGGAAGCACAAATAGATGGCTGCAGAGAATGTGGTTTGTTTAAAAACAGAAATCCAAGAAGAGGCATTCCATCAATAACAGTTTCGATAGTATATCCTTCTGGAATGCTATCAGTAAGCTTGGCTTGAAACATCCTCTTTCCAAGAGGCAGGGATTGATTTACTTGAATATTTTGTCTACCTGCAAATATCATACTGGATTTTCAGCTGTCAACAAGAGGTATTTAGAATATGAATAAAATACTTTAAACATCACTTTCCATTACAAGTATTGGAATGTCAATGATCCATTTTAGTCAACTACAATGCATATATTAGTTGGGATCACCGAAATACATGATAACACTAACTTGAATTAATGAATACTATGAGAGGTTTTAATAAGAGCAATGATTTAGTGCCTTCAATTTTTTTAGCCAAACCACCCAATACTTATATGACCATGAACAACATAGCAATGGGAGGACATGTACAAATAAGCTCCAAATATATTATGATGAACCTCCTGAATCCTGTATGCCATTAGCATTATGCAAAAATGTAGCCCATGAGGAAACATTTTAGATTATTCCATATCTCTGGATCAGAATTTCCATAAATGACAAATTCTTACTTGGCTGATTAAAATTCAACACTGCAAGGGGCTGGCTAACGTCAGAAACTCCATATCTAACAACACCTTGGTTTTGTACAGGATTGAGGTTCTGCTCTTGGCATCTCAACTTCAATTGCTTCCGTAAAGGTAACTTCTCTGGTCTCTGTTCAATCTCCCTGGCAAGACCTAAAATTCAGATCAAATAGAATTATTAGAAGCAACAATTTGTCACATACTTGATGTAAAGTTATCAAAATTGTACAATTTTCAATGAATCACAAATACAACTCATGGACCAGAGTGGTATGGGCCGATATGGCAAAATCCCCTTATAGGTACCTAAGCAAGACCCCAAAAGGCTAGCAACTAAAGTGGGATAATCAAACCTAGTTTAGTACCTCAAAGAATAACCCATACTACTCAATGTGGATAGAGCTTATGTACACCTTGCTATACCTTGATCCCCATCAATTATCCATCCTCAAAAAGTCAACTTCTTATCAGTTATATTTTACGACACTTGACTTAACGCCAATCAGGAACATTTAAAAGTAGTCCTTCCCAGAGCAGCCAACAACAGCTCTAATAACAAACAATGGCCAGTAAAGCGCCATTTCTAAGTAGGTAACCCTCCCTTATACTAGCTATTAAGATAGAAAAACTACACTTAAGCATTGAAAGTTCACTCTACTTAATGTAGGACTTAGACATCCCATACGACCTTTGTCCTTGTCATCACCTAATTCTATGATTTAAAAATATGTGAAAAAATTTGATACTTTTGAGTTACAAAGTTGGGCCCCCCACAACTCATTTCAACTAAATCATTAAAAAATAAGATTTCCTGAACTTCTTTTGCAATTGATCATAAGCCCATAATCATACATGAGGATTCATTCGCTCGTACACGCCACCAGGAGCTAGGCAGCCTATGCTCCCTCTGTAATCCCAACTCTACTAGAAAGTTAAACTTATCCATATAGAAGCTAATGAATTGTGCTTTTGCCTTTATGTCAATGGCTCCGTTTGGATAGCCCGTTGGGAAAACGGATACAGATTCCGAGGTAGTTTATGTGAGAGGAAAAGTGTTTCGGTAAGCGCATCCGTTGGCAAAACGGGTAAAACAAACAGAGCAAATATTGTTTTATTGTAAGCGTTTCCTGCGTCTCTTCCATTGAAAGTAAACAAGAATAGTAATTGCATCATTTAAGGAACTGAATAATGAATTTGTGACTGATAAAATTATCATAACTTATGGTAATGCCTTTTATGAACTTTTGGGTTAAATTATCATTTAAGCATATAATAATTTACATATTTCATATTCTATATTTGAAGCTATATAGCATTAGATCTTACAATTCAATATGATTTACAAATTCACAATTAAAAAATAGGCTTCATGATTTGTGATGTCATGATTAGACAACCAAAACCTGATAAGCCAATCCAAATACCACTTCTTGAAGTCGAATTGATATCACTTCCAATTCTGACCACATTTAAGTTCTACTATTCACTAAGTGCTTAAATTGAATGTTTAAGAGATAAACTAATAAAAAGAAGTGTTTAATTTCATATTCCAATTTCAAGCACATAGGAACATGCATATTTCATATTTTGTGACTGATAAAATTATCATAACTTTTGGTAATGCCTTTTATGAACTTTTGGGTTAAATTATCATTTAAGCATATAATAATTTACATATTTCATATTCTATATTTGAAGCTATATAGCATTAGATCTTACAATTCGATATGATTTACAAATTCACAATTAAAAAATAGGCTTCATGATTTGTGATGTCATGATTAGACAACCAAAACCTGATAAGCCAATCCAAATACCACTTCTTGAAGTCGAATTGATATCACTTCCAATTCTGACCACATTTAAGTTCTACTATTCACTAAGTGCTTAAATTGAATGTTTAAGAGATAAACTAATAAAAAGAAGTGTTTAATTTCATATTCCAATTTCAAGCACATAGGAACATGCATATTTCATATTTTGTATTTGAAGCTATATAGAATTAGATCCTACAACTGATATGATTTAAAAGTTTGCAATTCAAAAATAGACTTCACAATTTATCATGACATGATTTGACAACTAAAGCCTGATAATATAATTCCAAGTATCACTAGTTTTAAGTAGAATTAGTATCACTTCATTCTTTGACCACATTTAAGTTATATTAACCATTAATCATTGATCATTACAGTAAGAGCCTAAGAGGATGACTAATAAGAGAAGTGCTTAATTTGGTACTGGTAAAATGAAACCTGATTTGGTTAGTTAGGTTATGTGTGTTTACTGCGGCAAATGGTATCAAAAGCAGTTCAAGTGCCAGTGATATCATAATAGCAGCCTAGTCGTCAATAATTTACAGAAATAACAATATCCAACTATTACTAAGTAAATTAAGTAATATTAAAGCAAACTTTGCTGAACCTGTGTGTAGGTAATACATATCATCGAGGGCCTCAAGATTTTTATTACAACCACCAATGAAAACAAGAACACCACTTATAATCAGGTCCAAACAGTTACCAGATACAGAAAATCTAGCACAAGGACTATCACCGTAGTTGCCACCTGGGTCCAAAGACCAGTATCTGCACCAAATCAGAGTTGAAGTATGATATGAAGGTTAAATAAATAACATTAAAATTTCTAGCTAGAATTTCAGAACTAAAAAGACAACAAAGGTGAACAACATACACCGATTAATGAGAATTGAGAAGTGACAAGTACTGAAATTACTACCAATATCAAATTTCAAGAAAATAAAGTGTCCTACTCTAAAAGGTTCAAATGACATATATGGTCCAAGAATGTTTAAAATTCTGCGCATAAGATGGTAGGAAATAATATCATTAAACAAAATTCACACATCCAGCTTTACTCCATGGAGCCAAAACTATCTACCACCAAGTGTTACGAAAATGATGGAGCAGTTGCACTAATAGTTCAAAGTTTCTGTAAACAGTCTTTCATATTAAGTCTCTTTATTTGTTTAAAGTTTAAACAATAACATGTCAAGAACATAAATTTAAACAAGAAAGTATTTGGATGGCTATTGTAAACATACCGACATTAAGCATATAAAGATCATTATACAGACTTTGTGAATCTGTAAATCCCCCCAAAACAAATAAGTTCTAGCCAAAAGAAACTGTAGAATGACCAGCCCGAGGTGGTAACAACTGGCCTGATGTGTTCAGCTCCCTCCAAATTAGAGTATCTAAGGATAACAAAAATTCCAAAACAAATCAAGAAGATGCATATAATAATAAATTTGAATATATTTCTTTGACTTACAGATACCAGTATCAAGGATATGAACATCGGACAAATAATAATCATGTCGATCTTCGCCACCAATCACAATAATTTTGTTTTTCCAAGATGAGCAAGTATGACTATCACGAGGAGATGGCGGAGTGCCTGATGTTGCAGCAAACTTCCAAACAAATGTCTCTAAAAGTGAGAGTAAAAAGAAATTATCAGCATCTTTCCAATCAGCCATCTAATTTAACGCTACATACAGAATATTCCAACAAAAACTGTTAAGGTTGAGGGGAAGGGATATGCGGAATAAAATGTTCAGTATCTCAAGCTTTAAGAACTCCAACATACAATTAACCCCAACTGTTCACTGAGTACACATCCATACACTCAAGATCTCCCAAACAAAGAAGCCTTATAAACAAGCTAGACAGAGAGAAAAATTCTGAGTTCAAGAAAATGTCCCAAAAAATAATCATTTAGGATTTCTTTTAAAATATGTATATATGTTAGCCAATGTCATTATACTTTTACCTCCTATTTGCAATTTAACGTAAGATATTATGGGTATAATATAGTGAACTAGACTAATAAATAACTGGAAATATGCTCATCAAAAGTCACCTGTATTCAATATGTACAGATCATTATAGTAGACCTCATTGTTTTCTGCAGATTTTCCACGACCACCAAATATGAAAAGCCGTTTGCCAACAAGAGCATAACTATGACCCTCACGTGCCTCTGGACCTTCTCCTCTTATATTTGGAGAAATCCATGTATGTGACGCTAAAAATGATTAGACACCAGTAAGTACTATATGCTGAAACGAATCAGTTAACAGATTACAAGCACACAAAACACAGTCAGGCATTAGCAGCACAACATTTCAGAATTCTCTAATAAAGCAGAGGTTTTCATCACCATCATAAAAATAAGTGCAGGACAGAACTTGTACGGGCAAACATGAAGTATTCAACCAAAGCCTTAAAGGTATTAATTCCTTGCTTTTCAAGCCATAATTGGTATATAAATTAGACCAACAAACCCATATATCGAAATAGCAGAATGACGACTCACAAGTGTCTAGTATGTGCAAGTCTCTAAGCGGGTTCGTCCCATCTGTACCCCCAAAAACAAACAGGTTATCACCAACAGCAGTACAGCTATGGCTGTCCCTAGGAGTAGGTACCAGGGTGCCTTTGACCACAGGTTGGCTCCAAGTCTGCGTGGCTGCAAATCAACAAGGGGGAACAAAATGAGCAGTGTTCACACTGAGTTGTCAGATTGCTAGAACAAGTTCATAAATAAGGCATGGAAACCGAGTATGTCGCTCAAAGACATGGGAATGAATCAACTAACAAAAAAATGCCGGGAAAAATAAAAAGACGAACAAATCCTCCAAAAAGCAAGAAAACTTTGATTCGGAAGCATGACAGCATGCATGCACGAATTGTTAGACACCGGGGGCGAATGCAAATAGCGAGAGCGGCAAAAACCATCAGCACCTGGATTTTTCAAAAGCTTTTTTTTTTCACATTTCATCTCAGAACACCGAGCAAACAACAATGCGAAATCAATGCCCCAGAAATTTCTTATTCCAGACAAGAAAACGTGAAAATAATAAGACACAAGAGATTGCAGTGTAGACCCACCAGTGTCAAAGACGTGCACTACGTTGGTCTGACAGTTATCTCTGCCGTAGCCCCCGAAGACATAGAGAAGTCTGCCTCCTTTGATGGCGTTACAGGTGTGACCCCACCTCCTCCCTGGCCCAAAAAACTCATCAGCTCCTTCTCCTTGACACTGTGTGAGCTTTACCTGGACTTTTTCCCACCTCATTTTCAAGATTCAATTACAACGAAGCAATTGCTGAGGAAAACTCACAGGCAAAAATAACGAAAAGTGAAGATGAGGGCGCCGAGAGTGAGATTATCGACCACAACGTCGAGGGAGCGCGTATTTTTATTTTGAGAATTCATCCATGCAACAGAAAATAAGAGGAATAAAATATATCCTTGCAACTTACGTCAAAAACTCCTATTTAAAAAAAGCCTGCATTAAATTTTAGAATGATTTTTGTATGATGAAAAACTTTGTCAAATCATAAAAATTGCCACATTTATAGTTCATTCTAGACGTGCAAAATGTTTCCTTTGTTTGTTCACTAAATAAAATATTAACCATGTATCATATTTCCAATAATGCAAAACAGAGGAAGGCGGAGAAAAAATTTATTTTGATCTATCATGGATGGTGTGCCTGGAAAAACGGTAAATAAGTATTTTTACATAAATCAAGGTAAATATATGAATTAGATTATCTCGTTTTACAGAAAAATACTATTGAACGTATGTCTAATTTTTTATGATTGCCTTACCAAACATGCCAAGTGTACTCTTTAATTCTCGGTCTGTTGAAATATTATTGAACGGAGTGTGTCATATGGAGAGTCCATTTTGTCCTCGCCCACAATTTCAACGGGAAAAAAATTTATAGGATTCTTCATGTAGAATCATGTACTTCAGTTGACACCCTCGCTAGATTAAAGCACATTTGAGATGAGAAGTGAGAGTGCCAGTTGGATGTTACAAGCCTGGCTTTCTGTTGGCCCAAACTAACCCTAGCAAATTATGATTTTCAGTCTTCATGGCAGACGATGATCCACTCAAAGTTAATAATAGTATCCTCAATTTAGTGTTAGACTTAATAACTAATAACAGAGTAGTTGGGCATTTTAAAGTTCAGGCACAAGTCATTGGGGAGAGTTGCCACCCGGAGAAGTATCGTATGCTAATTGCCTTGACGGATTGGATAGTACATTGGGATTCGGGAAACCATGGCAATGAATCATGCGTAATCAGCCAAGTGGCTAGACTTCAGATTTTGCTGTTTGTAGTTGTCTTCTGACTAGCGAAGTATAAACACCGTTGTTGCTGAGAAGTTCATCATGGGTTCCACTCTCAACTATTTGACCATCGGAAATAACTGCTACAATATTTGCACTTTTAACAGTAGATAGCCTATGCGCAATAACTAGAACTGTCCTTCCCTTCATTAGAGAATCCATGGCATCCTACAACATAGACATCAATATTGTAATTTGTTAAGTTCTTGTCTGCAACAAAGGGAGGGAGATGATAAACAAAGTCCATATTTCATGAAGTTATGATTTTACTTGTACTAGGTATTCGCTTTCAGCATCCAAGGCACTAGTGGCTTCATCCAAGAGAAGAACTTTTGGGTCCATAAGTAGGGCTCTAGCAATAGCTATTCTTTGCTTTTGTCCTCCTGAAAGCCGTACCCCACGCTCTCCAACATGTGTCTGGTATTTGTCTGGGAACTTCGATATGAATTCATGTGCATTGGCCATTTTCTGCATATAAATCCATACTCAACGAGGAAACAAGATTTAGGAGAACAGGGTCTATTTGGTGAAAGATGATATTGAATCTTACAGCTGCATTTTCTATATCAATATGATTGACTTTGCCATCAAGTCCATAAGCTATGTTCTCCTCTATGGAACAGTTGAAAAGAGTAGGTTCCTGACTCACTATACTAATCTGCAAATCAGAAGTCAATCTCCATTATCTTTAAGCTCACCAGCATCACAAATAGATATTAAATTGGATCAGTTTTTAGTGAGTTTCTTAAATCTATTGTGTAGTGCCTTCTGGACATTTATGGAAAAAAATAATAGCATGATACTACAACAACGATGTAAGCTGGTAAAGGTTTGTCAACAGTATATAAATATCTTATATTCAAGAAAATGCTCTGAAATGCAATGATCTGCTATATCAATATAAACATGTACTGAGTACTGAACATAGTGAAAATGTAGACATGTTGTCTCCTATGAGGGAGCAACACATTGCCTACTTACAAATTGATGTTCCCTGCTTGGTAGTAATTAAAATAAAATCATTTTCTAGTAATTAACTTTCAGCCCAAGCAACTAAACAACTAAAGCAAGATACCTTTTTGTGTAGATGCTCATGTGATATTTCTACAAGAGGAACCCCATTCAGCAGGATCTTTCCCTTGGTTGGGTCATAGAATCTTTCAATCAAGTTAGCTATAGTAGTCTGCAGCAAACAAGAAATAAATCCATTGGCTTAATTTTTCCCAGTCAACTTCATCATAGAGTATTTATTTTCTAAGCTTCAATCCACAGCATTTTAGTAAACAAGGTTCTTAGTTCATAGAAGATATATTACTTGACCTTGTGGAATCATGAGCTGTGAATTAAAACACACCTATATGGACTAATACCTTTCCACCACCACTTGGACCAACGAGAGCAACCTTTGAGCCAGGCTGCAGTTTCAATGTGATTCCCTATAGATGACATAGTGCAGTAAATTTTGTTATTGAATTTACCATTCAGCTTGGATAACATATACAACATCAAAACACAAAACTGCAGAAGGTACCTTGAGTATTGTATGACTTGGACGTGATGGATAAGCAAACCAAACATCATCTAGTTCCACTTCACCATCTTGATCACTACAGTAATAGACAATTTTTTTTTTTTGGTAAACACAGTAATAGACAATTTAGTCTCATTTCTCAGTGCCCACTACCCAATTAATTACTTTTGAAGCATTTTCTCTTATATAGCACAAATTCAAATTAAAGTGGAAAATGTTCAATATTTGAACATGATTTTTCTGTTGGAATACGAAGGAAGGCAAAGCCTTGACAAGGGAAAAAGAACATGATTCTGCAAGTAAACATTAATAAGCATGGAGAGAAGTTGGTGGAAAGTGTGGTTATACCATCATCAATCCCAGCTAAAACTTTAGTACAAGACGCCACAAGGAAAGCTCCTTGGTTTTGCCATTCAAAAATCAGGTGTTTTAAGGAGAGAAAATAAAAAAGGTTGAGGGGAGAGGGAAATTCTGTAGGAAAGACAAAATTCAATAAATACAGGAAACTGACCCCAAAGGACACTTGTTTCCTGGCTTAGGCATGGAAGAGAGTCGGTCCAGAAGTTGAAATACCCGTCTGCTAGCACCTGCAGCTTTCATTACTACTGTATACAATGATGACAGACCAGATACAGCAGATCCCACTACAAGATTGAGACAGTCGAGTATAATTTGTGTCAGTTCAAACACAGCAGATTAAAATGCCACGGGAAATAAATGAATGCACAATTTGAATAGCACATTGATCAACTAACGACTGTAACATTTGTAGATGATAAGATCTTTCATTTGATGGTGTGCAGTGATATCAATCACATGAAGGTAGTAAAATAGACACTAGAACTCACCTGTGAGACTATAAAGAATGAAAGATGTAAGATCACCCGGAGACATGGAACCCTTGATTGTCAAGTTAGCTCCATATATAACAACTATAATAACTGACAGTGTAGATGCTGCATTGAGGCCTCCAGAAAAGAGTCCGATCACTTTCTGTATCACCAAGGCACAAGAATCTAAACGGTTAAAATTGGGAAAGGTTAATTGATGCATAAACGTACAAGCACACAGATCAAAATAAAAAATGGGCAACTCACAGCCTGTTTAAGTCCAAGCTTAAGTGTTTCTCCAACTTTCTCAGAATAACGTGCTATTTCATGTTCTTCTTGGGCAAAAGACCTTACCGTTCTTATAGCACCAAAGGATTCCTAATCAACAATCATACACAAAGTTAATAACAGACAAAAATCTTCCTAAGACTTGGCTTTAACTTTCCACAAAGATTACAGTTTTTAATAGAAAAGACATACCTCAGCAATCGAAGAAGCTACTGCAGCTGCAGCTTGAGTTTTGTGAGAAAGTTCACGCAAGAACCGGCCAAATTTACGAACAGCGACAGAGATAGCAGGTACAACAGCCAAAGCCAGTACTAGATGATTTTACAAAAAGAAAAATTAGGATGAATGTGGAGAAAATATATAACAGCATGCCTCCATATGAGATTGTGTTTGTGTGCAGTTATTTAAATGAGCATCAATTTTCAAGCACGTACAAGTTAACTTCCATGACGTTGCAAACATGAAGGAGAGACCAATGAAGGCAGTTGATAAGTTTCTCAAGGCTTCAGAGAGATTGGTAGTTGCGGCATTCTTTATTATCTGTGTATCTTCAGATAGCCTGCTTAGAAGTTCTCCAGTTCTAGTAACATCATAGAAGGCTATCTCCTGCAAATTCATCAAGAAAAATAAACAACATTATCTTCTAAAGCAGTTGCAAAAAGAAACAAAAAAAATATTATTGATGTAGGACGCGAAGGGGAAAGGGAGAAGGGATAGGAAGAGAGGAGAAAGAGATAGAACAGCAAGAATGAGGGAGAAATCAGGCGAAAAAAGAGAGGGAAGAACTCGGAGGAGGAAGAAAATCAATATTATTTAAATCATCAAACGTACAAAGCAAATGAGTTGAGGTACTATTTATAGACTTCAACCTGACCGTAGAAATTAATGATAGAATATTCTAAAAATGTAGATGATAAAAGGTGATAATCACTCAATATTAAAACCAAATATTCCCTGATGATAAAAATCCTAAATATTTAAAATCCTGAATCAGTCATTATTTGATATCTAATCAATTATCTTCTGAGGCAAGGGGAAACACACTCTCCAAAGTTCAATGATCTACCCTCCAAATGACTATATATAACATAAACAAGGAGAAGAAATGAAGATTAATTGATGACAATGTTGGTTTACCTGGTTTATGAGGTGACTGAACAATCTTATTCTCAACCGCGCAACAACCCTTTCACTGGCAGAAGAGAAAAGCCATGCTCGCAGTGATGTGGAAACTGAACTGAAAGTTTGAGAAAATTTAAAGAATCGCTTGGTTAATCAGAAAATAACTATGATGGATCAAAAACCATAGTTACATCCAGGTCCCAAGTAATCAAACAGGAAGTACTCAAGAAAGGATCGTACCCCACAACAACAATCAGAAAGATCGACAGTATGGTGCTCTTTACAGCATCCAGAGCTTCAGCTTTCTCCTCAGGGGTTGAAATATCTCCCGACACAATGTCAATTATCTTCCCACCAAATTTTGGCTGAAGCAGGAAGAAAACAATATGTTCATTAGGAAGTTGGTTTAACGAGGTATCTAAAGATCTAGGCAGCAGCACTCAAAAAAAAAAAATCTAGGCAGCAAATATCCACATAACAGATTCTTTTTTATTTTTGACAATGATACATACAATTAAGATACTAGAGGTAGATGCAACCAACAGAGCCACTGTCGCAAGTACCAACTTCCCAGCATCAGGCTTTGCCTGTAGTTAATAATAAAAAAATGTAAGAATTAAATGGCCGGAAATTTTAATGATCACAAAAAACTGCCACTAAACCATCCAAAGAAACTCCAGCTAAAATTATGCCCACTTACAAGTGAAAGCACTCGACAGACTCCCACATTTGCAGCCTGATAATTTTAAGCATAAAATTAGCAATTATGCTAAGAGATATTAAAGAGAGGTATCAAAGGAGTGTGAATGATGATTACCGGTAACGTATCACCATGTTCAAGGTCTGTTGGCTGATCAGCTGAGGCATCAGCTCTCTTCGTTCCTTCCTGTAGATAGGGGAAATACAATTTTCAAAGTCTTGTTTAAAATATTTCTCAAAGTCGTTTCATAAGACACTCGTTGGTCTTCAAACATGATGACTAGTGTCAGACATAAGATTAAAAGCATTACAAAAATTACAACTACCAGAGTAAGCCATTAAGCCAATAAG
>JANTPZ010139650.1:0-20764 GCA_025593235.1 Vachellia pachyceras | reverse complement strand
ATTTCAAAAATACCAAAAACAAGTTTTAGTTTCCATATTTAGTTTAGTAGAATAGTTTAATTCAAACCAGAACCCCCTTTGCATTTTTACATAGCAAACACAAACATAAGCTAAAAACTTTTGGTGCGCGATTGCTTCCGGTGAGAACGACCCTGGGTTGCAACTACACAACCCTTGGAGATTATAAATTTAATTCTTGGCAATTTTCAAGGTTGACCAACGACACTGTTTTGCGATTCGCGAGACAGGACACGCCACCGAGTCATACCCTTTCCACACAGACAAAAAATTGCTGATCATGTCCGACCATGAGAGCCAGTCTGCAGCTTGGATGGGTCAATATGCTAAGGTAAAGGTGTGCAAAAGTGTACGTTGCAAGGTTTAAATGCCCAACCCTGGAACCCTATTCCACTGATTGGAGGAAACAAATTTTTAACAAGAGGCAGAAGAAAGATGCCGCTACTAGCCTTTTCATGTTCCCCGTTCAGTCTATTTCATACATGAGGAGACGATTCAAATAATCTTCACCAAAATATTTTTGGCAAAAGTTCACTCCTTCAATGATGCCAACAACGGTAGCAAGGAGGAGCTGAGAGATTTTAGACATTGTTGGTGATGTGCGCTGCATCATAGTAAAAAAAAAGAAGGGGAGAGAGTAAAATACCCAGATACTACCTTCTCATTGCCACCTTATTGATCATATCATAGGTTTCAGTCCAACATTTTAAACTTACGGTCAACGTTTTCAAAATTAATGGCCATGATATTTTATGGCTATTTTTGAATGATTGTGGATATTTTTGTACTCAAATTTTGTTTATGGTGCTAACAGCTCTTTTTGCAAAAGATAAAAGGGTAGTTTTGAACCTTTAACTTTAGTATCAGATTTACCTTATGTTGAATCAAATGCACCTAACTAAACGAATTTTTTCTCATTTTCTTAAAAAATGTTTTTTAGCCTCGTAAATGATGTTAGCCCCCTTAACACCTTGTAAGTATACACTTATTGAGGCAATTATATCCCACTCCGTCGTCTAACATGTTTAGGCAAAATAATTATAGGTAATCAAAGGAAAAGGTTTACAAGTGTCCTTCAGTTTGTTTTCATATTAATTGTATTTAGCCTCATTTCTGTTTAACGTGTTTATCTGTTATCATATTACCACCTAAGGCCTTTTTGGTCTTTTGACATACTTATATGTATTTCATCTCATTTGAGTTTATTATTGGTTTTAAAAAATTGATTTATATTATTCCGTACGTTTTTAAACTATTGGAATTGTTTTCAATTGCCAAGTGTGCTTGGATTTGTGTTGTTCCCGAAGGTTACATTTTGAACATATTTAGAAGAAAAAATTGATAGTTTAAAAATGGATTTAGAATGTTGAATGGCTTCGTAAGTTATGAATTGGAATCCAATTGAGTTTGAAATTGTTTGGACTGTTATATGAAGGGAATTTGTTTTTGTGTGTATCTATATTGCTAACCATATGTATCTTTGTATTGGAAGCAATCTTGTTCGAGGTATTATTGAATATTAAATATGAACATATCTCGTAGCATCAAAAACTAAATTACCCAAAGCACACAAGACTAGAAGTACACAACTTGCATTCATGAGCTCCATTTCAATTCTGCATGTTGCAAAGTATATAAAGAAAAATGTGGCAATTCTCTACTTTATACATAAAACCAACCCACCAAGGCATGCAAAATCTGACTCTGTTTCTTATTACACATGGTAAAAGGAAAAACTATTGTAAAACACACAGAGAGTACCTTTTTAATGGCAATCTGAACCAACCATTAAGACTGGCATAATTTAGTGGACATATTATACACAAATAAACATTGGCAGCTACCAATATTGATGGCACATGGATTGAGATTTAAAATCAAAGGTTGAAATTTGGAAAAAGAATTCAAATAATGAGAACTAAATTTACTCTTTGAAGGAAATATTAAAGTGCATATGGCTATCTAAAGGATGAAATGAAACCTATCATGATTATAAATGTATGATTAAAACTATATTTTTATTTGCGAACTTAATCCAATTGTCTTCAATTCAATACGAAGTTTTTACCTTTAGCTTAATGGCCAGATATGTCTTCAATTGATTATCTATTAGATCAATTTAGTGGAGCCAAAGTGTTATCTAAGATTGATTCATGAAGCCAAGTTTGATGTGTAATGTTGTAAATTTTATTATGAACTTTATGTTATTATTGTTAAAGTTTGTAATGTAACATGTAATGTAATTGGTACATGTATCATGGACTTATGACAAAAGATGTATGTTCTAAGTATACCTAATCACATAGGTTAATATGATTAAGTATAGCTTAGAAATCAATATGATGATGAGTGAAGTAGGGCTGAAAATTGACCGTGCTGGAAGTGAAGTTGGTCAAACCCCTAACTTTGACCTGTCGTGAACCAGGGAAAATGGACTCCAAATGAGTTGACATTTTACAGGAAAATAGTTCACATTTCAAGCTTTAACACAAGACAAAGAAAAATGAATTTTGAATTTTGTACAGAAAGTTATGATGTTCCAAAGTTTGAAGAAAATCACTGAAAAACCTGGAAAAATAGAAAAATGACCAAATGAACAAAGCATTTTCACGAATTAAACTGTATCAATTGGGAAAGCTAGTGACTCAATGAATATTTTTTCCTTATAAAGGAACTTACAAGCTTCAAATAGAAATTGGAAGCACTCAATTTTGATTTTTCTATAATTAGTTATGAATTTTCAACAGTGGTCCTAAAACCAGTGAATAGTAACTTTCCAAAAGTTGAAAGTTTTCAAATTTAATCTTTTGGACCCTTTAGTCAAATTGAGGCTTCTCTTTGGTTCCAAATCAATATAAAATGAAGTTAAAGGTTAAGTTAAGGTGTGTCACATTGTTTGGTATCAGAACAAAGGTTTGGGATTTGTTTAGAATAATTGTGCATTGTTATTTGATATATTGTGCACTATTATTCAATATGCATGTGAAGTTGATATGTCATGAGCTAAATGTTATGTTATGTATTGGTTGCCTCTTATGATATACGTTAGATAACTATATCTTATATTCATTATTATATGAATAAATATGAAAAGTCAAGTATACCAGTGAAGTGTCCGAAAAAGAGAGGAGCTAGCACAAGAACTACCAGAATATGTAGGGGATAAGGATATGAAGGTCCAGTATTTGATAAGATTGTTTCTCTTCAGTGCATACTGGATGCTAACACCCGAGGACTCTGAGAGTACACTACTCTACATGGATGAGGGTTTCCGTTAGCATATATCCAGATGGGCTAGAGAGGCATATGAGCTGGATCGGATTGTTCAGAACCCTTAAGCCTGGTAGAGATGCCGGTACCAAAGGAAGAGCTCCCAGTATAAGAAGAGGATCCAGAAATAGGAGAGAACTCTGGATACACTTCATTTGGATCAGGATCTACTATGATAGTATCATCTCAAGATTTAAATGGGATGTAAAGGCAACCAAAAGATCAAAGTTTAAATTGCAAAGTTTGTTCAGAGGAGATAGTTTACGGGAAAGCCAGATAAACTGTGGTAGTCACAGCAGCAGTAGTTTCAGTAACCACAACAGATTTCCCAACTTAAGTTAGCGCAATAAAGGCATAGTACTAGCAGCGGAGTTTGAGGATACTTCGTAATGAATTATCTGCAATATAGGCTTAAATCTATATGTGATAAAGGATTCCTATGTGAATAAATTGCAAAAGTTGAAAGGACCAAGGTGGATTGGTCAAGGAATCCTAAGAGCTACCAAAGGGAAAGTCAAGTAGCTTATCATAACAATGCAGATGATGAGGAATGGAGATAGATGATATATGTTACACAATCATATCACGTCCCTTTTATCACACGATATCTCGGTCAAGGATGAGGTATAGGTGACATCATCCTCCTATTTGTTAGTGTAGGATAAGACCAAGAGGGGGTGAATTGGTCACTTTAAAAATTTAAAACTTAAATCACAGAAGTAAGATCAAAGTCACCGAAAGAGAAGGAAAGATGAACAAGGTGATTTATCTTGGTTTGGTCTCTCAGACCTACGTCCAGTCCTCAGAGCACCTCTGAGCTTTGCAATCCACTAATCACAAATAAATTAGCCTTTACAATGGAGATTCTCACTCCCCCTTACAATACGTAATGAAACAAAGTCTCACACTCTCTGTTTTCTGATCAATTCTCAGCCCAATAAATTCAAGGTCCCAACCTTGAATTATCTCACAGATTTACAGAAGATATTGCTCAAAGAATTCTCTCTTGAAGAGTAGATAGCAATCAATGAAGTTCAGAATAAGAATTTAAGAAATCCACAGAGAGACAGATGAATGGACTTTAATGCTCGTGAAGATGATCGTTGTCTTTCTGTAATGAATGCTTGAGGCTTTTATAGATGAGAGGAATGAAGTTTCCATTAGATAGAGTTTAATATCCGTTACTCTCATCAACCACCTCTTCGTCTTCGCCATTAATGCTTCATTAAATGCGTATCAGGAATGTTGGCGATGACGACGGCTTCGTGTAATCTGTCGGGAATAAATGTGAGGACGTGAGCAGCTTTTTCTCTTTCAATGATGATGGGTTTCAGCATTTATGGAGGCAGGTGAGATTCAAACGTTGTTAGCACGAATGAGGAAATCTGCAGAGATAGAGAGAGAGCAGGTAAAAAGCTGTCAGAGAGAAAATAGCCGTTGGTAAACAGTACTCGAGTGTTACAGATTAATGCTCGAGTGATAAACAAGTATTTTGAACAATACTCGAGTGTTTTGTTTCAATGCTCGAGTTTTTATAACACTTTTGAATTTGATCGAGTGTTTGCTGAGAGTATTGCACAAGTTTTTAAATTCAAACACAAATACTCGAGTGTTAAGAATTTTGTACTCGAGTGTTAGGAATACTTTCAGCTACTACTCGAGTGATCAGAGAAAATCTAGAAGTGAAATGTCACAATACTCGAGTGTTGAAACCATAATACTCGACTGTTGTTACTTTTCTGCCTTCACTCGAGTGTTTAAATGAAAGTGTTGTGATTTTGAAGTAATAGAGCTCGATACTCAAGTATTAAAAAATCAATACTCGAGTGTTGTCAACACTTTCACTTAGTACTCGAGTGTTGTGCTTGAAGTGCTATCTTTCATTTGAAAACTTTGCCCAATACTCGAGTGTTGAAAACTAGCACTCGGGTGTTAACAACACTTCCTCCACAACACGAGTGTTATGCTTCAAGTTCAAGTATTTTGACTCAGTACTCGAGTATTCAAACTCAATACTCGAGTGTTGTTAATACTTCCATTTGTAACTTGAGTATTCTGCTTCAAGTGTTGTGTATTCTTTTGAAAACAAAACCCGATACTCGAGTATTATAACACAATACTCGAGTGTTGTCAATACTTCAACACATTACTCGAGTTTATCATGAAAGTATTCTGTCATAACATATTTTTAACACCAATACTCGAGTATTCAAAATCATTACTCGAGTGTTTGTAACACTTTCTCTTAACACTCGAGTTTTCACTAAAAGTGTTGATTTCCAAAATCATTTTAACTCACAATACTCGAGTATTATATCTCAGAACTTGAGTGTTTCACCAAGAACACTTAATCATCAACAATTTAAGCTTGAAACCATTTTGTTATCATCCAAAAAAGGTATCAACACTATTGTTTACAATTACTTTCTCGTTCCCTGAGCAGTCTGATCTCAGAAATGAAAACTCATTTTCATTACAGTATGGACATACATTTCTCAGATTGACTCTTCGAGGGGCCAGTAATGCGAGGGACAAATCCCATCTTGATCACTCACATTCCTCTACATGAAACATCCCTAAGCCCGATTATAGCCTTTATCATCACCCCATCAAAGGTGACTTTTGACTAGGTCAAATCTTAGTGACTCTCATGTAGGAATAAATGATGATCTCAGGTCAAAGGGCATTGTGACGTGATTGCATATGAGATAAGCTAATGATTTAAATCCATGCAGCTTTCTCATAGCGGGTCGGTCCAGCACCTTGTATTCTTACAAGTGTATATGACTTTGACTTGTATCTCCATACCTTATCAAAGTCATACTGATCTTATCTTATCTATGCTTCCACATAGACAACTAACCAGGGACATTTAAGACAATATTCATAATTTTGTCTATGGATGCAATTATTATAATAAACATGCAAAACGCATGATAATTAAATGGAGAAAATACATTAAATTAAATAAAGCTGAGATACAATGATTGGCTCTAGGGCATAATTTCCAACACTACTCACATTGTTACTAATGCCCCTCTCTTCGATGGAATAAGCAGGAACAACCATGATTCTTTAAGCGGAGAAAGACGGGGGATTGAGGTGGTGAGTGGTTTGCCATTGTCAGAGCTTCAGAGAGGGAATATGTGTATGAAGTTGGCTGACTGATGGATCAGAGTATGTGTATGAAGTTGGTGAAGAAAGAGGAGGCTTTGCTCTGGTGAATCCACTAGTTCGTCGTCCATCAATGAAAGAGGTTGTGAGCATGCTCTACAGAATAGAGGATTGATTTGCAAAAGAACAAGGAGAGTTGGCTTTGCTAATTTAAATAATGAGAATACGTAGAGTGAGAACCAAAATATCAGCTCAAAGTTTGGAATCGATGGATGAAGGAAATACGCTATCCAACTTGATAACAATTTGTATTAGCGTCCAGTAGAAGAAAAGAAATGCTTTTGCAACGAAACCAAACTCACCCATGTGCCAAGGACATACTCAACCTAAGCGCAAGTCAATCACTAACGATTTGCAAACTGAAATGAAATTGAGTAACTTGACCCTTTAGTTTTTTTTCTAATAATTATTATTAAACTCATGCATGTATTGCATCCCCAAAGATCGCATATATAAATATATATATTTCAAATAAACAAATTGAATTAAACCAAGCAAAAAAAAAGGAAAATCCAGTGAATACTAATGATAGGCCTTCAAATTCTATGCGAACAATTCAGGAAATTCGAAAAGAAAATCCTCATCCATTATTCAAGAGAAAGAGCAGGCAAGACCATAATTCAGTATTTACCCGCAGGACCAGCTGATATGTAAAAGCCATCCGTGGAAAAACCAAAACACTTGTCGAGTTTAAGAGCTTGAAGCACATGTTCGCATGATCAAGCAAGAAGCTCAAGATCGGAATCCCACACAATCATTCAACATAAATGAAGCAATTTCAAACACTCAAATATTTTGCAATCTCTTTAACCCAAGGCCCCACATATCCTCCCCAATCCTCTGGAATCAAATTGAACATCGCTGTCCTCGGTGGGTTATAAGAAGAAGAAGAAAAGTAGAGCGAGGAACAGAGGAAGGAATGAAAAGAAGAGGTGACATGGATGGGAAAGGGGGAGGAAGGTGACTTTTATGGGGCCCACAGATGAAAAGTAACAGACGTTTAGCTAGGTTAACGGTTTTTTTGCATCATTTTTGTAACATTATGTGTATTTTTGCACCTTCCAAAACTTTATGGTGATAGGTGCTATTCGAGCGAAACTTAATTTTTAAAATTGCAACTTAACCCTTATTTAAAAGCATCAATCTTTTAAAATATAAATTTAAAAATATTAAATTGTCTTTCCCAGCTTCCCCTACCATCCCTCCTACTTTCTCTCTTCACACCCCATCTTAAAACATACACGGATTTTTAAATTTATAGTTAAACAAAATTTTCCTAAATTTTTAAAACTTGCATAGATATTTCAATGAAAAAGTTTGTATATTCTAGAAAACCACGATTTTGAAATAAAAAGTTTCTATAATTTATTTTTATTTTAGAAGCAATATATTTATAGCCTTTATTTTTTGTTTTAACAGAGTTAAAAAATTTATTTCACATTTTTATTTTTTATACATAAAATATAAATTTCATTTTATGTACTTTTGATAATATGTCAATCAAATACTTTGTAATCATTATTATATTTCACTACATTCTCACCCATTATATTTTATTTCATTCTTATATATTCCATGAACCTAATGCAAAGTCACCACTCTTGAGGAAAAAGCCACACTCTCACCAATTAAGGTTATATTTGCCTTGGCGTTGTAAAAGCACCTTCATGAAAACAGGATAAAACCCAAAGTAGTTTATATGGATAAGTTTGATGGATTAGACTGAGAGACGTACTCAAGTGTGACATGGATAGATCCGTAGATGTGAAGCTTTTCAAACTTGCTGGCTAAGACATCAACAAAAACAAAAACTTGCTGGCGAAGAAAAATACTAGTCATATTAAAGTAACCGATGGACTATTTTAGATTCTGGAAGTTTTGAAATGGGACATTTTCATCCCTGCTGTTAAAATGTTAATTTTGATGATCAAAGTTGACTAACTTTTTCATTGAGGGACGATCAAAATTAATATTTTTACCCCATTTTAAAACTTCTGGATTTAAAATGACCCCTCAATAACTTTCGTGTGACTAGTGACAATTGTAAAAATTTCTAGGTTATTTTTACCCACTAACACTATTTTTTTATAGGGAGAAAGACAGAGAAATCATTAATCATAATTAATCAATTAATATCAATATCAACTATCATCACTATTCATTCAATGTTCATCTCTTAGAAAATCATAATTGTTTGTGATTAGGCCATTGCATCATCTTAATTTATCAAATTTACTAGTTCACTTAGAGATAATTCATTAACTTCAGTCATGGCATCAAGTGTATTGATTTTATAAAAAAACTCGTTCGCTTTGAATACTTGAAAATGGATTACATTTAATATTAATGGATTCTGCTGATTCAAGTGTTTTCTTTGTATAGTAATATAATGCAACATAATCCTAATTACAACTGATTATAGTACATTATGTAATCCCCATTACATAATCTATTTGGATTACAGCTTGTATGAATTAGGATTAATCATAATTAATCAATTAATATCAATATCAACTATCATCACTATTCATTCAATGTTTAATATATCTCTTAGAAAATCATAATTGCTTTGTGATTAGGCCATTGCATAATCTTAATTTATCAAATTTATTGGTTCACTTAGAGATAATTCATTAACATCAGTCATGGCATCAAGTGTATTGAATTTATAAAAAAACTCGTTCGCTTTGAATACTTGAAAATGGATTACATATAATATTAATGGATTCTGCTGATTCAAGTGTTTTGTTTGTATAGTAATATAATGCAACATAATCCTAATTACAACTGATTGTAGTACATTATGTAATCCTATTACATAATCTATTTGGATTACAACTTGTATGAATTAACATTCTAGCATTTGTACATTTTATAAATTAACATTTAGACATTTGTATCATTTACTTTTAGTTTTAATAGGGTTAAAATTTTATTTTTAATTTTTATAGATAGAATATGAATTTCATTTTATGATCTCTTGATAATATAACAAACTAATGCTTTGTAACCATGATTCCATTATATTACATTCCCACCACCCATTATATTTTATTGTATTTCTATGAACTCCATGAACCTAACACCCACTCACTACTCAAAAAAAATCCATACTCACAAATGAATGTCCTATTTACCTTAACATTATGAAAGCATGTTCATAAAATCGAGATAAAACTTTTCTAATATATATTTACTTTATACATCATAGGTAAATAATAATCATGAAATAGTTTCTATTGTTAATCCAAATATATTTTAAATAAATAATAGAAAGACCATGGGTAGCCCGTAGGTAGCTAAGTGAAGCTTTTCAAACTTGCTGGCTAAGAATCACCAAAAACAAAAACTTGCTGGCGAAGGAAAAAATATTTCAAGCATGCCGTAACCATTCTTTCTTTTCCATTTTTTTTAATTCCACTTGCCTTTGTTTCCTTGTTCTAATGCAAAATTTGGTTTAACGACTACAGGGTGTTTGTATTAATTTTTTTAAGTGATTTTACGTAATTTGATGTAAGTATATAACATGAATTTTGTCTTACATTTGTAACAGTACTTGTAGATTTGGTTTAATCTCTCTGTTTTTTTTGAAAAATCAAATTTCAAACTGCCTATTTGGTAAGAAATACTCACTTTGCACTTTAATTTTTTTTAGTGGGTTAAGATGTAGCAGCTCTTGAAGTATTATTTGGGTGTACGCAATGTTCTAAATCTATTTGTGGTGCAATTTCATTATAAATTTATTAAAATTAGTGTAGTTAATTTGACTATTAACTTGCTAAGTAACCGTTTGACAAAAAATCTAACGAGATATGTGAAAACAAGACATTTGACATGGCCAAAAACTGAGGCCGTATTTGCCAAAATGTTAGAAAAATACGTTCTCTCAAGGCAAAATAAAACTTATCTCACATATTTACTCTGTATATCGTAAATCACAATGGAAAAAAAATCTTTACAGCAATAAGTCAACTTGGGTTTAGCTATGAAGAATAAAAAATAGGAAAAGACACAATTGCCCTCTTTCATTATTCCACCTTCCAAAGATTCCATCCAGCACCCATCCATGGAGTAAACTAGAAATTTTGTTAAAAATCTTATATCTCATTAGGTTAGAACATTTTATACTATACTACTTCCCAACTTGTATACTTGCAATTACGGTAATAACAAAAGCCTTATTTTACCAAATAGAATCCACTCTAAAAATATCCATTCCCTTAATGATTCCCATTCAGTGATTCCCTTAGCGAAAGTCTAGCACAATACAGACTTCATTTTCTATGAAGTTTTGAATGCTAAAATGAAGATTACTCATACAAACCGAAAAGGGGCCTGGTATTCATTAATAATCATCACCCCTTGAAATAACTTCTTTGCATGTTGGTCGGAGCAAAATGGTATGCTCAAATTGTGATACATAGCTTCCCTTCATATCGCACAAAGGAGGATAAGGCTGCATGATAAAAAAAAAAAGAGAGAGAGGAGAAATTGGACTCTTCTGTTGACCAGAAGCAACATAAGTGATCTTCAGAATAATACAACTGCTATATTCACTTAACATATAAGCAAGCAGTAAGCAACATCTCACAAATTTTTAAAAAAAAAATTGTAAGGAACTTGATCAAACAAACAAAATATGAAAAAAACATAGAGAAGGTCAAATCATAAGGAACCGAATGGGCATGAACCCATCTCAGTCTAAATATAGATTTTCTAGATATAAGCCCTACCACTGTCAACTACAATGGGGGAACACCGTCACAGCGTCACCACAACATAACATAGGCTACTAATTAAACAAATAAAATCTCCAGAAATTTGATCTAATTAAACATAAAATTAATATTTTTTCTTTGAATATTTTTATTTTCTGGCAATAAATAGAACCTGAAGAGGGGGGAAACAACTGCATTGAATGTCGATGCAGTAAATATTGATATCTTGAAGAAACATTATATTTTAAATGCTGAAATTACATGTTGAGATGCATGGGGAATAATTATGAGCCAATCAACAATATTGTACTTCCCTAATATGGAAGTAGTGATGAGAAGTACCTGACAGACAGAATATTTGTTCCTGCCTCCTCGGACTCCAACAACCCAATTATTTATTCCACTCCAAATGAGTACAAGTGAAATAATACAAGAGAAGAAAAGAAAATAGAAATTGTTTCTATTTTGGGATGGATGATAAGTGAGGAGGGGTTTGCCTTTTATAGGTGAAGGCCCTTATTTGAGCATTTATTACCTCCACATGTTTTCTTGGCTATGCAAAGAGTTAAGGTACATGAATCCAAAAGTGAAGATTGGCCAGCTTGGAGATGGTCCAGTGATGGTGTTTTTACAGTAAAATCAGCTTATTGTTACTTAACTAGGGAGATCCATTCGGATGGGAGGGGACCTTGGAAGGTGATTTGGAAGTTGCAAGTTCCATAGCGATATCGTTTATTTTTATGGCTGTGTATTCATGGAAGGCTTTTGACTAATTTACATCGCTTCCGTAGGAGTTGTCACCAATCGGGTTTATGTTATTGCACGAATGGTCATTAATCTATTTTGCATGTGTTGAGAGATTGTAATTTTATTCAGGATTTTTGGAAGACGCAGGTTCCAAGAGAGAAATATGACATCTTTTTTGGGACTATGGTTAGAAACGAATGGTTGTTATGGTGTCTAACCCAACGTTTCTTGGTGGCGGGGTTTGAATTCAGAGTTTGGTTTGCGGTGTTATGTAGGCATGTTTGGTTGGCGCAGAATGATAGGATTTTTAACCAAAAACCTTGGAAGATAGGAGATTTATTAGCTCGATCTAAGGGATGTTTAGCATGGCATACCACGAGCTTGGTTTCCTCTTTGGGATGCACTTTGCATGGGGATAAGTGGAAACCCCCTATGCCTGGTTATGTGAAGATTAATGTAGATGGCTTGAGACGTAGTTCGGGGTTGTGTACGTGTGGGGGTGTCTTAAGAGATCATATAGGAAGAGTATTATTATGTTTCATGTATAGAGTAAGTCCCGGCTCTATCATTACAGCTGAAGCATAGGGAGTTCTGTGGGGAGTGAAACTAGCTGTTGATCGAGGATTTAATGACCTAACGGTTGAGTGTGATTGTAGTGAGTTAGTTTATCTTCTCTAGAGTCCAATCTCACCTACTTATCCAGACTATGTCATTCTGACTGAGATTAAAGCGGTGATGCAAAGAGACTGGCGTGTTGAGCTAATTTATTGTAAAATAGAGGTGAATACAGTTGCAGATGCCCTAGCAACAGAGGCGTGGGATATGGCCGTAGAATTGCTCGTGTTTGGGGAACTACCAGTTAGAATTCGTCATTTAGCTTTATTAGATCGTGAGGGTATAGGTGATGTAGAGGACTCGAATACTTAGTGTTTGAGCTTTTTCCTTTTTCTATCAAAAAAATAATATTCAAATCTCATAGGTTTTTCAATGCCATCAAGTACTTAGTCTCCCCAAGGCGGTCCAAATACCGTCTACAAAAGGCCAAAGTGGAGAAGTTTTTGTTAATAGTGGCTAATAGCTGCTTCGCTCTAGGTAATCTCAGTGGGACATGACCAACATCAAAATTTTTCATCTTCTCTTACATATCCTTTCCCTGAGCATAAGAGAGCAATTAAATTATGTATTAATCTGAATTCAAAATTCTAACATAAACCCCCCGGCATCATAAGCAGCAGCAACTACCAGTTGATCCAAAGGTTTCAATGGCGTAAAATTCACCCTCCTCCATTTTTGTCTGTTCTCCTCCTTTCACAATTGGAACTGATTTTACCAGCATGGATTTGGTAACGGCCTATGCTATGCCCATTAAAATTTCGTTTGCTCTTCACTACAATAACATTCAAATTATAAGAAGCAGTTTATAGTTACACATCGATGTTATAAAGGAGAAACACCAAGATAAATGTACAAGCGCATAACTTTATCATGAGAATCTCACTTGTCATGGATAATGATCTCAAACTTGACTTGGATATATACACATTAGTAGTTTACAGTAATCTTGAACGCTTAATGAAATGTACAGAAAACTCTGATCTCAAGTTCTTGAGGTACCCCATTAGGTTTTCCCCCATGAAAAGGCATATTTTCTTACAGAGAACTTGTTTGGCTTTCAAAAAGCACTCATCCAAACAAGAGAAAACAGTAACACAAGTTCCAATATAAAACAAGAAGCAAACAAGACGGTTTCATAGTACCATCAGTTGTTAAAATTTTTCCCAAGGAACTTTCTTTTATATAAAAGAAAAGTTTGTATTAGAATAAAGAAAATACAAAATGTTAAAGAATGATACATCCAAAATAAGGAAACACAAATAAAATCTCAAAACAAGATGGAAAAAAATCCTATAAAAATTGATAGAGTAATAGAACCGTTCAGCATTGGCTGAAGGCAAAAAGAAAAAAAAACTGAACAGTCTATTTGGATATCAGAATTGATGATTCCACTAAAAGGCGAAATGCAGAGTACCAAATAGAAGTCATGTACATGGCAACATTTAAAGGTCTATTTTTGAAGATGCAAGGATAGGGATTTGTAACTAAATCGCAGAACCTTCACACAAACTTATCAAACCAGAACAAATAATACAGGTTCAGAATAAACTAGCTGAATTAGTACTTGAGTTTTGCAGCAATTGAAAGTACTACCATCAGGGCCAAAGGAACAAAGCCTAAAGTCAACGAAAACATAGACTCCCCTAATCACTGTGACGGTAACAAACAAAATACAATGGAGGTAAAAATACAGCATCAAGCACTCTGGATAAACACTATTAGCATCTGAGAGGCCAGACACTCCACCAAAAGCTTCCTCTACAATAGACTCATCTCTCTAAAGCGAGACTCAGTATTCCAAAAAAGGAATCTAAACACTGCCTGTCACTGGCCACTCCCTCAGCTTTATTATCTGTTAGCGGCACATATGTCATATGGGCCTAAAGCCCACAGAAACCCCAATTAACCTTGAGATATTTAAGCAGGCTGTTAGGCATATTATTAGGAAACATATTATTATCATCTATTAATAATTTAAATTGTAATTTGAATTCCAAGGATCTCAGGATACTCCACTGATCTGATTGATACTTTTGTACCTATTTATATTGCCCTTAGACGATGAATAAAGTAATTCTTTTCATGGCATCATAAAAGCGTTCAAGGTATCAGAGCAAGAAGAATGATCCATTTTGGATTAGGCTTCAATGAAGGCCAGGGTGATCAGATATGCCAAAGACCGAACCTCTAGGTCTATTGGCTAAAAATTCATCAAGTCACCCAGTGCCACAAGATCTCAACCCAATCACTATCACTATTCATCGTCTTAATGGAGCAAACTATCTCCAGTGGGCTTCAAGTGTGCGGCTGTACACACTTGGTAAAGGGAAGTATGGATACCTTAATGGGTCAATCAAGCAACCATCAACTAATGATGTTTACTAACATAGTTCATCAATGGCAGCAGCTCGATCTATATGAACCACTCAACTGGAAGAATCTAGAAGATGCAGCTCTGAACGCAAAGGTTAAGGAAGTTTCCTCATTTGCTCTGTAATAAAAATACAATATTTCAATAAAACTCAAATAGTCTGTTTCCTCTGAAATTCAGCCGTATTAACTCTTACATAGCTCTGCAAGTTGTGTACCTTTTCTATCACTAACTCCTATATAACAAATTCTATGCAGGCATCTTGCTATTCTAACCAACAAAGATTCACCACATAATACAATGACATCTGATTAGGATCAGGTGAAGAATTTAAATGTCAACATGTAACTTTTAAATAAAATCCGACATTGACTCTTGTCCCTAATATGTTTGGGGTCAGAATAAGCATGAGCCCTCAATAAGTGTCTATCATTATAGTTTTACATATGTGAAGATATTGTGAAGGGAAAGCTAAACGTCAAGTTTGTTCAAATAAAAGATGAAAATATGGACCAAATAAAAAGGCATTTTGCAGAAAAGAAAATTTAGATAACCAGGAAATCAACAAAAGTCCACAAAAGCATCTTACCTTGATACACCTTCCCATTAATCTCAACCTCATATAAATCCAATACCTCTTGGATTGCAGCACCAACATCACACAGACGCACATAAACTCTTGCTTCCTATACGGTTAGCCATAACATTTTAGAGGAAGTATGTATAATACAGCTTAACTGACACATGCCAAATAATCATGTGAAAACATAATTCAAGGAAAAAATGATTGTTGGTTATTTAATTGCAAAATTAACCAATGTATCAACATATAAGAAAAAAAGAAAACACTATTATATTACCATTCATTAACATGGCCGTTATTTAATTTCTCAAACTTTTCCACTCTAAAAGTAACAAAAAAGAAAAAAATCAAAATCACCTTGCAAGAGAATGCAAGGTTAAGACTTGATATAACCAAAATCAACACCAATGTAAAGTTACATATGCAAACATGCAATAACACTTAAATAAAAACATAAACTACAGTAAGAAAAATTGCATGAACAAAATTCTATTGACGAGATTTATCAAATCAAACAAGTCATTGTGATTTCCAGCACCTTGTAATAGAAAGTTCCTTGCAACGAAGAGTAGTTTGCTACCGCAGTTTACCTAAAATTATTCATATAACCATGTTGGGGTAAACAAGAAACAAGATCCAATTGTTTAACCACATCTACCCACAAATGAGTATTTCTTTAGATCTACTTTCACAATCATAAATAAAATCTTTAAGGAAAAACACCCTAAAAGAAAACCTCTCCAACATGTACCAAAATCCTTGCAATAAAAACCTCATCCAAAAAGCTATAACATAATCTACCACAAAACCACACAATGGATACATGTTTGATATTGTAATGTCGATGTTGAGTTGGATTGAGCTAATAGTCCCTAACCCAATAAAGAGATGCAGAGGAAGACCAAGGACACTCAAGGAAGTTATCGATCAATATTTGTTGGTGAATGGTATAATAGAAGAGTTACTGCTGGAGATTAAGCATAATGACATCGTGCAATCTAATCAATTAGCAGGAGAAAGCTTGTTGCTGCTGGAGCTAGTGCTGGTGTTAAGTCAAGTTTTATGTTGATATTTTCCCATTTGATCACCAAGACAACAACTGCATTCTCTTCCATTGATGTGGATTACAAGATTGATATTAGCTTTAATGGGAGATATTCATAGTGTAGTTTATGATTAAGTTGAATTCACTATAAGTTGAAAAATGGCCAATGGGGAATATGAACAGAAAGATTTAACATCATTACTCATGTCATCCAAACTTGACCAGACATCAAAATCAATTCAGAAGGGTATAATTAATTCTTATCACCTACTGGAAATGTGCATTTTAAATTGAATGATAGTAGTGTCAGAACACGTCTGGACAGTCTTCTTTCAACATAACACAATCAAACTTTAATAGTTCTTCTAACACAGAAGCTTCAATACCTTGATACCCGTATTAGTTGCTTCACAAGAGGCTTCAAGCAGTGGATCAAACATGGGGTTAAATGCCACTGTGAATGCACAGTCGACTATGCATCCTGCACACAAAAATCATAACATGTGGTTGGACAGATAATGAACCAGTCGTCAATCATAAAAAATAGTTAACAATATAAGCATTAGAATAAATTAAGACTTCGAGGACATTACCATCTACGTGAGTTCCAAAATCCAACTTCATTACATCATCATATTGAAGCATAGTCTTATCTCCTGTGTTTGGGGTCCAGTGAGTAGCAACCCTGGAGGTGAAAGATTTCCAATTACTGATTTTCGGTAGAAACCACTAATGAGGAGAGGAAAAACAAAATCAAGCTTTAAAGGATAACCAATTCAAAGAGCATCCTGTGGGGAATGCAATGCTTGCTTGCAGACCATCATCTGAGATTAGCTTACGAACAGTGTTCTCCAATGTTTCACATAAGTCCGTCATCAACATTCCAGGCTTCAAAATGCCTCTCATATATTTGCGAACCTGATTTCATAAAGAATGCCCCTTCCATTATATGTATATATAGCTAGCCAATTACACTCAAGCCAAAACGTTATCATTGAACATAAGCATTTTCTTAACCACACTTTAAATGCAATTGAAAAAGAAAATATCAAAAATGGACATAAAGATGGAGTAGAATATATTGTTTCCTAATTTTTAAGAGACCAAGGATAAAACACACACACACACAAAAACAGAGATAGGATAATTCAGATGGGCATAGAAAATATCGCATTGCAACAACAATATATCACTATTATATCTAAATCTCATTAAGTAAAAAAAGGGTAACATGATATTTTAAGCAAGTTTCTCTTCACAGTATATTTGGATCAAAATATCAGCAAGTTTCCATTAATCTAAAAATATTTGGACCAAAATATATCATCTCTACACTTCCAATCTCATTTTCCTCTCCCTGTTTACATAGGCCAAATTTATAATCTTCAATTATTTTCTCCCTCATTTTCATTACACAAAACAGCCCATTAAAATGAAGTTAAACTTGTAACTAAACAAGGTGAATCACAAACTGATGATGAACTTCAGCTACCCGACGAACTGAATTGTATAGTGGTTTCTGAAGGAGCTCCAACTCTCTTCTCCTCATATGTAGTTCTCCAGAGGTTACTGGCATATAGGAAACAACTCAAATGGTATCTGGTGATTTAAAGAGCAATGCTTGAAGCATAGTGATCATTAACAGAATTTAGTATATAATATAGAATGCCAATAAAATTACATATGACACTACTATTAAAAGAAATAACAATCTGCATCTATATACACTTATGTAAAATATTGAAAATCCTGAGCGTTTATTAAGGTTATCTATGTTATATTTGTTGTCTGATCATGTTATTAAGATATATCAACAGTCCTTCCTTCCTTAAAACCTAGAATTTCACTACCTTTATTGTGCCATTCTAGAAGCAGATTTTCGGAAGTTAATTGATAAACCTGCTGCCGCTGCTTCTGTATATATTTTTGCATATCACCTTGCGTAAAATAAGAACTTTTGAAAGTTGCCACTTTGTAAGAATGAAAACCACAAGAGTCAATGAGCTAGTAGTGCACAAGACAACAGCTGAACTTCATGTGCAATGTGTATCAAGCATTCAGTTGTTACTCCAACAATTTTCCGCCCCAAGGTGGAGGCATCAAAATAATTTCCAATATGGTTAAAGTATATGTTTGATCCTTTAAATTTACATCAAATTTCAATTTAATCCATTAATTTTTTAAAGTACATTTTAGTCCTTTAATCTTAACACCGTTAGTCTCATGAAAAATAATGACTTAACGAATTTAGATGATAACTCTATAATTAAATTTAATTGATTGAAATTAAAATATAATAATTTTATATTTTAATTTTAAAACATAAAATATTATATTAAAGGATTAGAATTTAAGCACACTTTGTCATCACTTAAATTTGCTAAGTCAACATTTTCCGTTAATGAAACTAATGGTGTTAAGATTAAAGGACTAAAAATAAACTTATTAAACTTAAAGAACTAAAACAAAACTCAAAGCAAATTTGAAAAACCAAACATATACTTCGTTCTTCCAACATTCTCCAGCAAGATACCATACAAAAAAACAAGAAAAAAGCAATATCAAGAATAAATGGCCAGAAAAAGTAGTGAAGCCATATAGATTGTTTGTACAACATTTAAAATGAGGTACCTTTTCTTGTCTAGTTTTCGTCCGTGAAGTTTAATGAGTCATAGCGTTTGAATGTTAAACTCAATATATACATTTTAAGGGACTGTTGTTTCAGCTTGTTCAAAAATAATTCAAACAAATAGTGGCTTTGACAAATTTTAGAATGTCTGTTCAAGCTATTCAGGAAATTGTGAGATATATGCATCAAAAGAAAGTAATAAGGAGCCCAAGAAATCTGGAATACAATAAACTACATAGTAAATCAACTCCTATAGTGTATTCACATCACAATGAAAGACAAAAATTCTAACATTAGTGATGGCATTTCCTCAATTTTGCATCAAGTATAAATAGTCAATGAAAAACAATTATTAAAAATAAAAAAGGCATATGGAAAAGGTCAAGTTAGTCCAAGTATAAATTTTCAATACTAAAAAAAATGCAAAGGAGAAAGGTCACTTGTGTCCATGTAAAAAAGAGGGGAGAAACTTAGAAAAAAAAAAATTCAAGTAAACTACATATTCGCATTACTTGAATTTAAACTCAAATCAAATTTGCAATACAAATTTGGAAGTAAAAAATTTACATTATATACTTACTCATCCTTGTATTGCTGAATTTCTCCTTCAGGGAAATCTTCGGATGGGAAGAGGTTAAGAACAGGAATTGATGGTGGATCTGTCTGCTCAGGCAGTTCTTTCTTTTTCCTTATCATACAAAGATAAAATGAGAATCTCAGCAAAATGGCATAACTTGGAGAAAAATCATAAACAACAGGAATTTTCCTCATTTGCTTTTATTTTTCTTCTTTTTCTTCTTTGCAACTTCTGTTGAAAGAGAAAGGTGTTCAAACAAAGATAGTTCCATATGTTAGCAACATACAAAAATCAGGAACATCATCAAACATTCGATATAAGTAACATCAATGGATAGGGAAACTACAGATAAAAAATAATAAGGCCTCCTTACATAAAGGAGCATGCAAAAATTATGACAAAAACGATGAGAAACATACTATAATAGAATTTCTCTAAAACCCCTTTGTACAACTGTCAAGGATTCCCTTGAAGAAACCATGTCCTAAAAACCAAAATAAATGTCACAATAATCCCCTCCCTTGATAAATATCACTATAGCCTTTTGTTGTTAAAAACTAAGCATTTTACTCCAGCCATATACATCTATCTACATAAAAATTTCCATACAATTCTGCCTTCCTTAATATAGTCAAACCTTTGAAACTATACTGAGGAAAAATCAAAGTTCCTAAATCTAATAGATAACATCATGAATCCAAGGTTCAACAAGTACGATAAAAAGCATATCCTACATGACACAGGCTGCTGGACAATATAATGGCAAAGGTGTTTTAAAGATAAGATTGCGCACCATGTGCACATCAACAGAACTTTATTGGATCTACAAACAAGAAAAATGTTATTAGTATTAGTACTTGTTGGGATTTTAGAACGTACACGCAGCGGAATTTAAAATTTTCTAATCCTAAATACGGATCTGTCAAAGGCGTTTAGATCGAGGAGATGAAGGTGTACCTTTTGTGTTTTGAGATTGTCCCTTCCTTTGCGTCTGGATCTCTTCAGATTCCACAACCT